>KE505506.1:29519-45887 GCA_000441515.1 Elaeis oleifera
TTTAAAAAATAATACATGAATTTATATAGAAAATAATAATTAAAAAAATATAGATAATAATTTTTAATTATTTTTAATATATAAAAATATAATAATTATTTTTTATCTAAATATTATCTGAAAATATTTATCTAAAAATTATAGTTTTTTAGGTAAATCTTCCATCCGCAAGGAACAGGCCCTAAGGGTTGTGTTTACCACAAAACCCTAGCTTCTCCTCTTCTCGCTGGGGTTTCCCTGCTCTCGAGACCACCGTGACAGAGAGCAGAAGCCTCGCACCGCCTCTCGCCGCCGTCGCTTCCGCCATCCGCCACCGCAACTGCAGCCATGGGCCGTATGCACAGCCGCGGGTACCCTTCTTTCCGCTCCCCACATATCTCTCCTTTCTCCACATATTCCTTCGATATCTCTGTCTCCATGGCTCTGTCTGATCGTCTCTCCATTTCTAACACGCAGGAAAGGTATCTCCTCTTCGGCGCTGCCCTACAAGAGGACTCCCCCGAGTTGGCTCAAGATCTCCGCTCAGGACGTGAGTCATCCATCGATTCTCTTCTCTTTCCCCGATCTCGATCGTTCTTTGTTGTTTTGATGCCAATTTTGGTCGTCTTTTCTAGGTGGAGGAGAACATCTGCAAATTTGCGAAGAAGGGGCTGACGCCGTCTCAGATTGGTGTCATTCTCCGCGATTCCCACGGTATCGCGCAGGTTAAGAGCGTCAACGGGAGCAAGATCCTCAGGATTCTCAAGGCTCACGGTATCATTTTTTTTTTCATTTTTTTCATTTTTTTATTGGATTATGTCAATTTGATGTGGGCTTTGTTCTATGGCTAGGGCTTGCGCCGGAGATTCCGGAAGATCTGTACCACCTGATCAAGAAGGCGGTGGCAATCAGGAAGCACCTTGAGAGGAACCGGAAAGACAAGGATTCCAAGTTCAGGTTGATCCTGGTAGAGAGCAGGATCCACCGCCTTGCCCGCTACTATAAGAGGACCAAGAAGCTCCCGCCCGTCTGGAAGTAGTAAGTAGCCTTTGCTTTATTATGTTCCTTGTCATTCGTGTTCTCAGTTTGGTTGGCGGTGTTTTCTGGTGATAGGAGAGCTATGCTAGTAATTGCTGAAGCATGCATCTGTGTTTTGTTTGGTTGAGAAAGAAGTGGTTTCTTATAACCAACATGTGTTAAATTCTGAATCTTTTGTGGCATTTTTTTTCCTGGAACGGTCTCTTATTTTGTTATTTCATAAATGAATGCTTGAGTTGGTATTTGTTTATTCAGGCATTGGTTAGCAAATAATGCAACTTTGTCGTTATGAGAAACAATATGATTGTATTCTTGTTGTCTGAGGCCATGTAAAATGTAATGTAGCTTTTAGTAATTTAATTTTGTTACTGATATGTAAGGAACCGTTTTATCTAGTTATGGAGAATGCTCATGAATTTTGCTGATTGATAATTTCTCAGAAAAATCTGTTTGCTTAAGAGAGTAGTCAAAAGGGTTAAAGTGCTTGAAGGGAAGAAGGTATGGTAGTGTGGGCAATACTCTGTTTGTCGTGTCTGAAATTTTCTATTGAGGGTGCCGCACCACACCAGAATCTTAAAACTGCTCTGACCTAATTCAAATATTAAATGAGTTTATGTATTTTGGACTTATTTTCTAGGGTTGTCTTATGATGGAGTTGTAACTCATGAAATTTCTTTCTCAAGGCTTAAATTTTAAAAAAAAACATAGCTTTATTTGCTTAGAAAAATATCAGAATTCTCTGTTTAATTTCTTTTACTTATATTAAGTAATGATATCTTAATGACCATGATTTGCAATGAGATATCTTATTAAAAAAAAATGTTTAGATAGGCTAGGATCCTTGCTTAAGGTAGAATATATGTAGGTGAGATCATGGAATGCCGTACCGCCCCGTACTGCCCGTATCGTACCGTATCGATCTTGTATCGGTATGCCATATCGAAGTGTACCGACATTACCGTATCGAACCGCGTACCGACATTAAACAGAATTTCATCGGTACGGGGTCCGGTACCGGTACGGCGAACCTTAGGTGAGATCATATTGAATCATTGATAAGAATGGCTATGTTTTTTTTCTTGATCTGCATTTCATGATTATCATAGCTGTGCTATAAATAATTGCAATTTGGCTTAGGGCGTATCATGTAATGCAATTTGGCCCATACTTAATATATATTGGCTTTTGTTAGTTCCTACGGCCTGTTGATATTTATCTCATGCATTCTACATCACAATTTTCTGTAACTTGCACAATCTGAATATTTGTGAAAGCCATTCTTTTCTCTTCATTCTATTGATAGATGCCAACAATATAAAATGTGAAACCTAGAGATACTTTACTAAACAAATGAAAGCATATCTTTTTTTGGGTTGCATGGCATAAATTTTTCTGTATCGTTTTCCCCATTTTGGGAGGAGAGGAAAGATCTAGCAGCAAGCATTATTCTTATTTGAATAACTTGGCTACAATATCTCTCTTTATCTCCCCACCATCAAAAACTGATCTTCTCTGTATTCTGATTTTAACTTATGTTTAAAAGATCAAGATCTTTAGGAATTTGGCAACAATGCTGTGTTGATGCCTCTATTGTAAATGTGATATTTTAGGTTTTTTTTTTTTTTTTGGTAGATATGAGATTTTAGTAATTATAGGATTGCTTTTGTCACATTTTGTAGTGTTTGGCCCTTGTTTGCTCTTCCAGTCCCCCTTTGTCAACGCTCTTTTAAGATGTAATGTGTGCTAAATAAACTATTGTGGCACCCAATAATAATATTGTTTTCCTTTTTCCAGTGTCCTACTTGAACTTAAATGAGGTGGTTATTTGTTGGCTGGTCTGGACCTCTTATAACAGAGAGAAATTGTCTAATGTTTCCGATGATGGGGCCTTTAATGGGATAGGAGGCTAGCTAGTTTAATTTCTTGTCATCTTAAGGTACTAGTCTTAAGTCATTTCCTTAATTCCTAGCCCTAGTAGGGTTTGCAATTCTGGCTCAAAACCTATTAAAAGGTGCTTGTGGCTAGCTGTTTGGGGATTCTTTTACTGGACATGTATGTGAAATTATTAATAAGAAAAGAAGGCAACAGACTTCTCTTTCTTCCTTTCTCCTCATTCTTGTGCTGTTATCAATCTTTCCTCTTCAACTCTCTCCTATGTAATATCCTCTCCTCTTGTCTGCTGTTGATCAAAAATTTCATGCTGGACTTTTATCTAAGTTCAGATTAGTTATCATTCAGTGGTTTACTGAATTCAGTGAGTAGGTTTAGATCTACACAGACCTGAACTGAAACAGCCACCAAATCTTCTTGTTTGGCCTCATGTCTCATGTTGTGTAGTGCTTGCTCACTCATGGTGACAGAAAGGGGTTTGTGTGATGGGCGTGTTGTAAGCTCCATCCTGGTTCGAGGAGAAAGTTGATGAGAATAAAGAGATGTAAAGTCTATGTCCAAAATTTGGGATGTTAGGGCAGCAAATAGGAGTAGTCCTGGGAGTAAAGCACAGGGTTCTGCTTAGTTAAGTCAAATTGTGTCCTCAACTAGGAACTTCTCATTTTGCCTATAGCAGGCAACAGTAGAGAAGATGCTTCACTGAGGAAGGTGAACATGCACTTCTAGAAGTAATTAATGGATAGTCTATAAGTTAATAATATGTTTTAATAATTACATCTAACCTTAAAACATAAAAATCAAAAATTAGATAGTCAAACTATAACTGTTCAAGATCAAGTATTCTAACAATCATTCTGCTCATAAAATCAATGCAATCAATAATAGTTCAATTGACTAAAACATCAACAGTCATTCCTTATCGTTCTAAGCATTAGCTTTTCCAGATTCTAATGCATAAACATCAAGTAAACATTGCAAAACAGTATATGTCCTTTGTAGCTTTAAATGTTATCACCATCATCACTTGAAAGCAAGATAGGCATCTGCTATCTCTTAAACTGATTTAGTTCTCATCAAATATGGTATTGTAATTGAAGCCTCTGCACTTCCCTAGATTTTCTGGAAATAGAGTGTATACTCTTCACTAACCCCAGTTGCACTTGTCATCATGCACTGTGTCAAACCATCAGGTTCAAATAGTAAATCATCTTTTGCATTTGTGGAACGGTCCAGGCTGACTTTCCAATCAATCACCAATGGTTTTCATCAATAACATGCTGTGAGCTGGGATAAATAACATTAAGGTTGCGAAAAGTACTAGGCAAGGCTGGTAGATTTTATATTCAACAGGCCGTATTGATCCATGGTTTCCTCATGCTCAAGCACATTCCTGTTGCATTCTTAACCAGATGCACTGTAAGTCAAATGAAGAGATTTTGTAACTAATTGCTGCAAAGTAGGCAATCAGATTTCTTTCAGATTTTGTCACTTTGCTTCTTATGTCATCTCCATCATGTAACTGTGTAATCCATGGTTCGACTAGGATTCATAGACCATTTTAACAATTTATATAAATTTAAGAAAGTCTCTAGTTTAATTCCCAAAAAAAGAGAAAAATATTTTGCACATGCAAAAATGTAGGTGGGAAGTTGTTGAAATATTCTAGGGTTTTGGTGGCCTTACATTATATAGAGGAGGGTTCTAAATCTGACTAAGCTGCTATTGGGAGATTTCATCAACCTAATAAATCTGATTTTAGGACGAGTACAAAGGATGTACAGTGAAAATAATGATGATTAAAAATGATACTTGAGTATAGTTCAGCATAAGATTCATAAACTAAAGAACCAAGCAAACCTCATGTATGGATAATGAATCAGAATTGCAGAAGATATGTTAATGTTTCAGCTAACAAGGAGCACAACACATACCAGAGGATTGTCTAATTTAAAGAGAGAGGGAGAACAGATGAGAGTTGCTGGAGGGCTGGAAAGGAAAGAGATGTGCTCTTTCCTTCCAATCTTATTTATGGGCATGAGTTTCCTTCTAATGAACTCTTGAGTGCGCAACTACTGTAAATATCCTCAAGAGAAAGCTGGTCGAGAAATGATACAGAGACAAGGTGCAAGAATAAGAGAGATGCACTGTTTCCTTGCCTTCCTTTTGTTTTTCTGGCCTCTGTAGTGATCCTGTGATTCAAGATGTCATGGTTTTGCCATCTGATTGCTCTCATCTAACTCTCCAATTGTGTGAAGTAACTTCTGATCCCTATCATGATGTATTATCCAGTGAGGAGACTCTCAAACTGAAATATCAGAGGAAAATAAATAATTAAAGATCCTTGACATTTTTTTTAATTTAAATACCAAAGAAGAAACTGCACTTTTGCTTTTAAGTTGTTTGTACAATCTAGAGCTTTTGTTACAAAGGTTTTCTGCTTTCAACAAAAGTGAAAATAAAGTCAGCATCAATCTACATTGCAGTATTTCAGTAATTCGTAGTGAAACAAAGACACAAAACTAAAATAATACAAACAGGCCTCAAGGATTAAAAATCATCACAAAACATGTTCATAGATGTCATGCATCATTGTCCTAGTGTGCAGATATGTAGGCTATCTCGGTTGAGTGCATTTTGTGTGTCGTTCTAATTGTTATTGTTGCACTCTGCACTTTTCATTCAGCTTGGTTAGCCATTCTATGCTTTTGCTAGCCTTTGCCCAAAACTATAACTATAAAGCTTGCCTGCGATCATTATACAAAACTTCATGCTGCATAAAATTCTCTAAGCAAGTCTCCATGGTGAAGCAAAAGGACTCCAGATTTGATCTTTAACTAATTCATGTTTATTGTCATCTGGAGTATGAAATATGTTTTTGCATCCATGTATATAGGGGTATTCCTTCAGTTTGCTTGTAAAGTTCATGAAGGCATTCCTCCTGTTTGATTCCCCATTTTAGTTTACTTGATGGGATTCTCATGAATATGTAATGTTGTTTAATGAAACCTTTTCATGATAAGTGCTGCTTGTAGTATGAAAAAATGTGTAAGAACCTTATATGTTTTGTTACTTCATCAGCAAATATATGGTAAAAGCAGCATTGATCCAAAATGTCAGCCTCAAAATTGTATCTCTCTCTGTGTGTGTTTGTCTCATATGTGCATAGCCAAAGTGTCATGAATAAGATCTTGGTGTGTTATGAAGTCTCTAGGTTATGAAGCATATCTTTACCTGTTTTAACATGGCCTCATTCCCATCTTTTGTGTGTGAAAGATGTGCTATTCCTTCGTCCAGTTCAACCAATAAAAGCAAAAGTTAGGGTGACTCTAATGTTATGTACTGAAATTAGTGTTGTTAAAAGCAGCTGTCTAGGTGGTTAACTTCGCCAAGATGCCTAGGCCAAAGCCACTTGAAACCTATCTCTTCAAGGGTTTCTTTTTTTTTTTAATTATTATTATTTTTATTTTTTTGCATAACAATTTGAATGGTATGCAAGGCTACCACCGACCTAGGGGTAACCAATAGGCTGATTAATGTCGAGCAACAGCTCTGTCAACAGTGTTGAGTGGCAGATGTAGCTGCAAGTCTTCTTCATCTGCCATGATTTCACTCGTTTTTCTTAATTTTCTACAGTTAGGTTGCTTGATAGCTTCTAGTTTCCTCTCTCTTTTTTCTCTTTCTTTCCTTTTTTTTTTGGGCATTTGCTAGCTTCTAGTTTGTTTGTTCCTCCTCCTGCATGCTGGCTGTTTAGCTATTTCTATAACTTGCTAGATGCGGTAGCAGCAGTGTTGTTACTTCTTTCCTTGTGGATTTTGATCTTTGGACTATTCAAGTGTGAAAGAAATAGGTTCATGATCCCATATCTTATAAAAAAGAGTACACTGACACATATATGTGGTATATGCATATTTATGTACATGATTAAAAAGCATGCATAACAAAAGCTTGCAGAGTTTTTCTATGTAGGCAGCTTTCTAAGCACCTAGGCTATATAAGGGTTTCATAGCCTGGCCTTGCCTGCGCAATTTGACAATCTTGAGTGAAATCATAGGAGTGATTCCTTGCCTTCACTTTCCCTTCCAAAACAATCTCCATCAAGTATGGAGAGGGGAAATGTTTTTGTTTGAGAGGGGAAATGCTGCAATGGACATGTGAAGATGACTCGGGTAGCAGCTCCATATTGGGTGGGCATATGGATAATGGATTTTACAGCTGTAGAAGAGCTTCTAATGTGAGTATGACCAAAGATTCTTTCACATCTTTTAAATCGGGTCCTAAATATCGTTGAAATAATGATTCTTTCTAATTAGTTTTGCATTTTTTTTGTCATTTTAATCATCTGTCTGGTAAACTATTTCTTGTTATTTCGATTTTTGCATGGGAACAATGATAACTAAAATTTACTGATGCGGAAACCGGTACTATTAACGTTTAAATGATTTGATTTATGTTGCTGCTGTTGTCTGTTTGCATTCTAACCTTTGGTAGTTGTGTGTCAACTGTAATTATATTCTCTTTTTTTTTTTTTGGTTTTTGCAGCGAGTCTACTACTGCGAGTACACTTGTTGCATGATATGTGTGTATTAATTGGGCGTTTGCGGCATCATCATCAGAACAAACTTCCTTTTGAAATAGGTTAGGAACCATTCGTCATTATTGTGTGTCAAAGAAGGGAACAACCCTCTTGATGTTTGAAATTAGTTTTCTAATACCAGTTGTGTGCATGTAGTTGAATTAGTCAATTAGATTCTGATGTTATAATCAGATGTTTTGAATGTTTTAGACAAGATTTGGATGTGACATGTCATCGTGTGAGTTGTGACACGACTGGGTTTGCATTATGACAACACTCACTTTAGATTTACTTTTCGAAGCTCTTAATTTTAATGAACTAAAACAGGAACCTCCATAATCAAGAGTAATACGAGAGTCTAGACCTTTCTCCCTGCAAAGCGTTTTATGGAGGACCTTGAAAAAGTGCCTAGCTTATTGAGCCTCGGCTGGCCTTGTCTGGGTGGTGTTTTCGTCAGCTAATCTAGCCGTATGTAGATTTGATTTCTATGTTCTTGGGCAATCTGGCCACGTATAAATTTGGTATCTAGGCCATCTTTGCCTTGCTGGTTGCCGGTGGCCGATTGGAGCAAATTGCTAAGGGCTGTCCGGACGGGGGTTATATCTTTCGTGGGAAAGAAGGATTCACCTTCCTTGGCGCTTCCAGATCTGTGTAGGTGCGTGAATAGGGGCTGTATCTTTCGTCGGAAAGAAGAACTCACCTTCATTGGCGCTTCTAGATCTGTGTTGGTGCACGAATGGGGTTTGGAGTGTCTTGAGGTAGTGATCCGATGGTTGATGTTGTGAACTAAGTTTGAACCTCCTGGAAAGATGGGACGTGGAGTGCAGGATGATGGTTTTTGTTATCTTCATTGCCTTATGCAAGAAATTCTAATTCTTCTTGTCGCTCCCATCCGCTAACGTCCGTGGTTACAAGAGTCAGTGGTTATTTTATGGTTGTTCTTACTTATATAATAAATAGATCTACTTTGAGAATGGATTGTAATAAATCTAGTTTATTTTAATTTTTTTATTTTTATTGGACCTTTTCTTTTAGATTACTAGTAAAACTTTATTCTTAAGAGTAGCGGACAATCCTGGTTACATTCTTTCTCATCTTTTCCATCTTCTTTCAAATGGGTGGTGCGGCAGCAGTAAATTTTTTAAAGATCAAAGCATCTAAACTTATAACATCCCGACTATGTTCCTACGATCACATGTTTTTTTAGCTAATTCGATGTTAGCGGCATGCCTATACATCAACCATGGCCTAGTCATCAACCTTGTTAGCCTTGGAATCATCTTCCAATGGAGGAAGGCAATAACAAGATTTTTAGCACACTAGATGGGACCATCATGTAGCTATTATCATGCCATGCCACCAAGAAAGATGATTAATTCTCCAACAATCAGGCAACTAGGCAATCCACCATGCCATGCCGAGAAGTCTAGTACTCTCAAGCAGGCCATTCGAATTACCACCTCCAGCCTCATAGAGGGTTGAAGATCTTAGTGATCGGGCAGGCCCTATCCCTTCGAGGGAACTGGTCCATGAAAGTCATTTTCTTCGGACAGACATGACTCATTCTTAGGCCAATTCTCTCTATGATATGGTTGAACATATCAAATTCTATGTAGATGAGAGCCAACGTGACCTTCTGGAGGCTGTTACCAATTGGACAATTATGGTGTTAACACCATTCATGGAGCAGTACAAAGCCTCTCTATATTTCAGTGGTGAAACAGGACAAACGACTTGTTCCAACACTTGCCTGTCAGTATCTAGCATCGTTGTTCGCTCAAGATATGCGGTGCCATGACATGGCCAATCATTTTTGGCCCATCAATCATTGTAATATGGAAATGCCAAGGTTTTGGAGAGGCTTGAATTTCAGAAACCTTTAGCTTATGATAAAGATAAGGCTGAATTTTAGTATGGCAAAACCTTGGGCTCCCAAGATTGAGGTGATAAGGGCACTACTTCGAAGGTAGGTGCTTCAATGGCCAAGCTGAACCCATGGCCAACAGTGCTATTATTTTGCATGGCCATTGCCTGAGCCTAGAGTGGGTCTTAGCCACCTTGATCCTCATAATGCTATCTGGAGAAATGTTGGTGATCTCTCACTAATGCTAGTTTCTGTTGTAGGAGTTGGTCATTTCGTTGGAACAAGTGAAGGTCTGCAAAATGTCTACTCTTAGGCACAGCCCATGCTTGCACCAAGGGCTGAGGACAACCTCAGTGGATCCCACCACCACCACCACCACCACCATAAAAGCTCATGGCAGCTAATTACTCTGAGGAAACCTCCATAATATGTGCCGTCGCTAATATCTCAACAGCCTGTGACACCAAAATTCAATGCTTGGGGATAACAACAGTGCAACCAAGCTGCCTTCCAAATGTACAACAATCCACTATATCAACTAGTTCAGGACTTACTTTCCTCATCAATTAGTCATTCATGGAGTTGAAAGGGGAACTTTCCAAATGTGGCTAAGTTGGCCGACACGGTTTGAAACCATCCAGAATGTGTATATCAACCCATTTTAAGATCAATATACCGAAAGTCTTTCCCTGATTGAAATGATCAAGTTTATGAGTTCTCAAGAGATTGCAAAGTTCCAGAATCTTGAGATTTTTGGGAGATAACAACCCATCTACCATTGAGCATATTAGCCAATTTTCAATCTAGTGTGGCTGAGCTAGGGCCAATGACTTCCTAATGCTTCATCTATTTGCCAATTTGGTAGCAGGATCAGCCCTCATGTAAGTTGGCATTTTCCCTCCCATTTGAGCTAGTATTAGGAGACTCGAGGTCTAAACTGCTGAGTCTTTAATGGCAATGATGTTGATATGTACAAGTGTGCTGTTAGCACCTGATCAGCCAAATAGGTGATGATGGAGATCAAAGGAATGATAGAGAGCAGCATGGATTTAGGTGTTTCTATCTTTAAGGATTTTTAACATCATTCCACTATCGTTCAAAGGTAGATAATAAAGTGGAGTGCGGGGCTATGGCAGAAGGATGTATACTATGTTACGATGAGGGTGTAGCACTGCGATATAGTAGAAAGCTAAGTTTTGCCTTTGCCTAAGATAAAATATAGCATAAGAGTAAGATAAAAAAGATAAAGATGTACTGGACTGATTTTCAAGAATCTTCTACTGAGAATAATTCCAATATTTGTACTAAATAAATAACTAGCCATTTTGATAGCCGCCATTTATGTCTAGCTCTCACTCTTAGCAGTTCTAGTAATCAATGTTAGATATATTCCACTATGCATATTCGATCATGCGATCGATATTCATACCTTATCAGCCATGACTCACACTAGTCATTTCTTGTACTTCAGCATACGATACAATCTCCTATGTATAGAAAAAATTATTTGTTGAAGCAAGTCCACCACATCATTTGTGAACCATGCCAACCATCCAACACATCTAAAACTGAGAGGTGGAGGAAAAAGGGTGAAGTGCTATGGAAATTTCGAATGGGAACCTCCACTTGCTCGAGTGGAATTGTTCACTTTGTTCTTCCAAGTAACAAAAGAGAAAGGAATAGAGTTCTCTTCCTTTCTCCTCTCTCATCATCCAGAGAGAGAGAAAAAGAGAGCCCCTAGTATCGCTAGAGAACATCTCCTCGTGCCCATTCTAGAGGATGTGCTCCTGTTAAGTAACAAAGATAGAGGAATGAAATTATTTGTTATCTTGACAGAGAGAAACCCCACTTACCACTACTAGAGAACATCTCCTCGTGCACCATTGACTTCCGCTCCAGTACTCCCTAAGTCACCGGTCTCCAGCTCCTCGTGGGATGACTTTGCACTCCCGTGCGCCACCCACATCTTCTCGAGTCTCCCTCCAGATTCTCTCCTCCCACTCGAGACTTGCTACGCCCTCTTTCCTGCTTATAGATCCTGCCTGATCTTGCCATACTTCAACCTCTCCCTTCCAACTATCCAAAAAATTAGATCTTTATGGATCCCAAACAATTTCTTCTAGTTGTTTATTTGATCTATATGATTTTTCTTTAATGGCACCAAAACTGCCACATGATGTTAGTAAAGAAAATTCTAGCATTGATTAATGTTAATTTACTATCATGATCTGTTAATGACAATTTGTTAACAGGAACCAAAACTAGATTCTTTTCCATGGTAATTTGTTAATGGTTATATTATTTTATTTTCATGAGGGTATAATGTCCCAAATTAGTATGAGTTCTCACCCATCTTTGTTGGATTATTGCAATGAGGTTTGTCATTATGGTTAGGTGACTTCAACAAAAGTTTCAAATTCTTAAAAAATCTCAATAAATTATATTATACTTGTGAAGAACATCATTTTGTAGCTTGATGCTTACCTATAAATGATCAATCTAGACATCGTTCTTCCGTGATGGTTAAAGATTCACTTCTTAGAACTGAATATATATAATCCTTGTGATAGAGACCTCGAAATCAGCAAATATCTTGTGACAAAGACCTGAATATCCAATTATCAGCAATAGAGATTAACTCAACCTGGAAATCCATTAATTGTGATAGAATATTGCCTAAAATATCTTAGATCAAATACAAATCGAAACATAATTCAAAATTCTGAGCTGAGTACATTTTCTAATATCTGGTAACATGACAAGAGTTTCATTGTTTCTTAACAAGTACAAAACCATCTCAAAAGCATGATGAGTACAAAACCACAATAAGACACCGATGCTAATATGAGCAAATTCAGCTTCTGCTGCTCTAAGTTCTTGCCACATCATCAAGCAACATGTTTGTCAGAGAGGAAATGGTGCAGAGGTAACTAACAAAGTTGCAACGCATCATTCACAATTTACAACTACACCTCATATTGACACTACCTTCTGAAGCCCTTGGAACTTTTAGAAAATAGGTCTGACATGAGCAGACCCGTTCACGGCTGCTACTTTAGGAGATGGGAATGGGGAATGCTCGTGCCAAGAGGGTGTAGGACATAAGCATCATAAATATTCACAACAGGGAAATTGTGAAGTCTAGTGTAATGTATGAGGGAAGTGTGTGGGAATTTGCAGTCCCGTACGAGTCTCCCCTTGCTTTACTTACTGTATTACTGGATTGTTCCATTTTGTAGAAGTTCCCCCTTGCTTTACTTACTGTATTAGTGGATGTTCCATTTGCATTTCTTGTAAAGCAATTTAGGTTTCTCCTTGTTGGGTTTATAGGGAAGCATAATGCTGCATGGAAACGCATTAACCAGCAACAGTGCACTTATTGCAGGTTAAAAAGGTGTAGTTACGTTATGCTGCTTTTAGCATATTCATGGGCATCTATTAGTCCTCCACAAACACGCACATTTATTTAATTTCATCATTTTCCTAAAAGTATATCGCATGTTGTTTGATAAAAATCTGTGAGTACAGTTGTTTTTTTATTTTCCTTTTTCTTTCTTTTTTTTTTGGCAAATGTTTTAACATCTGTTTCTCCAAAACCCTTTGTTTCCTCATATATGCCTCCATTAAGAGACAGATGATGCTACTCAATACAAGAAATTATATCCCACATTTCATACATCAATTTCCATTTTGGAGAATTTTTTCTCATTTCTTTCTAATCGTGTGAGGATTTATTCCAATCTTGATACTGTTTATGTTGGTCCTTTTCGGAGTGATATTTTGTTGAGTACGATCATTGTTTACTAACCCTCTCTATGCATCTTAGATGTCATCATCATGCAACATGTACACAAATAAGAAATTTAGTTAAGGTACCATGCATGGGAATATACTCACAAAAAAAAAAAAAATTAATTGGGATAAGTCAGCTGACCCCGACTTCGACTCTACATCGGCTGCATAAGCACGTTACGCGGACTCATAGTCGATCAACCGATCGATAATCGGTTATTATCGGTCAACAATAAATGACTTGATCAACCTCCGATCGAAGATCATCGGCATATCAGAGTTACCAGCCGATGGTCATTCGGATCTTCTACCGACTTACTGCTACCGACCGACATATAGTCGATCTATCTGTCCAAGACATCCTAACTGTCGTAAATGGTTATCAACTAGGTGTCATGGTAATTAGTGAGAATTAATGACCCACTAACTCCGCAATAACGGCCCGATAATTTAGTGTCATAAAAAGTGGGACTACGTACTCGACGGTTACATCAGAAATATTTATAAAAGGAGGTAAGGGAACAGCACCGGTAAGGCTATTCTGAACCAGAGCTCTACTACTCTACTCATTCAAATATACTGTTCACCAATTTTTGCTCTGACTTAGGCATTGGAGGTCCCCGCTAGATACAACTCCGGTCTGTGAGGACTTATATTTGCAAGTGCTCTTCACCGGCGACAGGCGACGAGGGAGTTGGTCGTAACAGATTGTTGTGGTGTAGAGAGGGTTTCTTTAGTCCCACATCGGTTATGAGTCAAGAGGGAGTATGTTTTATATAGATTGAAAATTTCTCTCTTACGTGAGGCGCTTTTTAAAGGGCAAAATCGTGAGGCTCTAAATGACCAAGGTCCATTGAAGCCTAAGGCCCATTGAAGTCTAAAGTCCACTGAAGCCTAAAGATGGTCATGAGTCAAAGTGGCCAATACTTCACGTATGCAAGAGCGGAGGCATAAGCTAACCATTTCAGTCATTCGACCCCTTGACCCATGACCGCAACATTAGCACCGTCTGTGGGAATGTCTCCTGTCCGCACATACTCTCTCTTGACTGGGGGTTGTGTTGTGGTGTAAGAGGCCATACTTCTTCTTGACTGGGGGGCTGTGTTGTAGTGTAGAGAGGACCTCTTTAGTCCCACATCAGTTATGAGTCAAAAGAGAGTATGTCTTATATAGACTGGAACTTTCTCTCCTACGTGAGGCACTTTTTAAAAGGCAAAACTGTGAGGCTCTAAATGACCAAGGCTCATTGAAGCCTAAAGCCCATTGAAGCTTAAAGATGGTCATGAGTCAAAGCGGATAATACCTCACGTATGCGGGAGCGGAGGCATAAGCCAACCATCTGAGTCATTCGATTTCTTGACCCATGACTGCAACATAAATGATAATATTTATGTGCATCAAAATCTCTAGTGCTCAAAACCCCTTCTGTCTTATGATAGAATAGAGCCTCCAGATGGTCAACCGGGTCTGAGGTCCCATCGTAGCTCTCAAACTGGGGGAGCTTGAAGTTCGGCGAAATCGGTTCCTGCATAATCATTTGAGAAAAGGAGGGTCAGTACAAATATCCTCGCCGTAAGCAGGGGGAGCATGACGGAGCGTTTCGATCCGTTGGTTCATCTCTTGGAACCTTCGATCCAGGAGATCCTCTCGATTGCGGATCTCGAGGGTTTCTAGCCAAACGGAGGTAGGGACCCTCCGGGGTGGAGTCGTGATCAGACGGAGGGCTCTCCACCTTCTGCTTCCCTCTTCCGGAAGACATTGGGTGGCTGGCCCAAGTGGGTCGCCCGATCGTCAGATTCTAGAGCTCCGATGATGCTTTTCCAGCCGCACAGATACCTGCGGCTGCTGCCGCTGCTGCTGCATGACCTGCACTGCTTTGGTGAGGCCTCTAACTTGCTAAACCAGCAGGTCAAACTGCTCCATGCCGACTGCCGCTGCTGGAGGGGAGGAGCCTGAAAAATCGAAGATGAGATTGGAGCTGGCGGATCTCGCTAGGATCTGGACATGGAAGCCGTAGATCGCCTGGTGGATGCCTTTCGGGGAGGCATCAGGCTGGGATCTAGCCGAAGAAGGAGAAGAAGATGTCGGAGAAGATGTCGAAGAATACGACCGGAGGCAGTCCCGTTGAGCACTCCTTTAAGAATAAGGATCCTACGAAGACACAGAGCCCTTCCTCTAGCGCCAATCCTGTTGGTGCAGAATTCCGTCGATGCCGGAGAAGCTGGAGTCGTGGGGATCACGGCTGCCGCCGGGACCTGTAAGGAAAGTCTAAACCGGGGTTAGGGGTGCTCCGGCAAGACCCTCCGACGCTCAAGTCAGTACTCTGCTTCAACAGAAATGGAGCACTCGAACGGGATTTTTGCAGAGTTTAGAGATAGTACTAGAGCCTATAGCCTAGCTTAAAGAAAACGTATCTGGAGGGTCTCTTTTATAGATGGGAGAGCGTAACTGATTGACAGCGATGTCTGTAATCGCCTAGTAGTGGGCCGTTCGGAGCCACGTGGAGTTTGTTATGGAGAGTAGTGGTGTCCGTTGTCGCAACTTGCCAGAGAGTGGTGGGGCCACGTGGAGTCTGTCATAGAAAGCAGAGTGGTGTCCATTATCGCGACTTGCTGGGGAGTTCAGGCTGGATGGCTAAAGCTCGGTTGGGACGTCTGGTGGAGCAGAATAGCTCTCTGTCTCAACAATCTGAGAGGAGCTCGGATGTTCCGAGGTTGTTGATGTGCTAATTGTGATCGGGTGCCTTAGGCGTTGATGCTGCAGGTGAAGGTCGTCTGCTGCTGAAGTCCGGACGGAGAATCTCTATTGGAGAAGTCCGACTGGTGTCCGACTGCTAGAGAAGCTCATCAAGAATTCGAAAAGCGTTATTGAAGGTTGTCCAATAGAGGAGTTCGAAAGGTGTTGTAGGAGTTCGTTCGTCAGAGGAGCTCGGCTGGCACCTGTAGAAGGCCGATGGCATGGAGAGGTACGAAAGACACCGGGGGCAGTCGGTCGCCGTAGGAGTCCGAAAGGTGTTGTAGGAGCTCGGACGGAGACCGTTTATCGTAGAAGCTCGAATGGAGACTGTTTATCGTAGAAGCTCAGATGGAGACTGGTTGCCATGGGAGCCCAGATGGAGGCCGCTCACTGTAGAAGCTCGGACGGAATTCGGAAGGTGGTCGACCATTGTAGAACTTGAATGGAGTCTGGTTGTTGTAGAAGTCCTACCGCTGGAGAGGCACGGATCTTGGCG
>KE505506.1:447396-463049 GCA_000441515.1 Elaeis oleifera
CTGAAATAGCGTAGGATTTAATTTAAAATTATTCCACCCCAGATTTGATGAAATCTGGAAGATCCTACACAGGAAAAAGACGATTTTCCTTCAGTAAGAAGAACCAACCTATAAATTAGATAGTGGTAGTACATAATGAAATCATGCATGTAGCGAGAATGAAATTTGATGATTGAGTGTGAAGATTTGAGAAGATAGTAATGAAATCACTATGTGTCTTGCGCAGTTAAAAATTCGATAGGCAAATTTAAGGTAGATCCAGAAGATCACGGATGTGATGGAGAGCGTTCAGATTTCAAGAACCCTTCCACAAGGGTATTCCCACCACTGACTTGAAGGTTGAGGTGACTTGTTCGAGTGGGCAACCCATTAATTCAATTCCATTAGAGCAGATCTGTCTGAATATTCAAATAGTCTGCAAATAGAGGTATTTCTTGATTGACTGGATCAGATCGAGCACATCTTCGAGTACAAGGGATCTCAGATGATAAAAGGTTTAGCTTGTTATGCTGAAGTTGATGGGTTGGACTTCTGTCTGGTGGCAATAACTAAAGAAATCAAGAAGTGTAGAGGCAAGCCAAAGATCTAAGACTAGGAGAAGATGAAGAAGATATTGAGGGAGCAATTCCTGCCTGTCAACTACATGTAGTCTCTGTACCAGCACCTATAAAATCTCCAATAAGAGCCTAGAGCCTAGATCTATGGATGATTATACAGAGGAGTTCTATCAATTGATCATTAGAAACAACCTATCAGAGAGTGAGGAGTAGATGGTGGTGAGGTACCTCAGTGGATTATGATAGTAGATCCAAGATGCCTTGAGGCTCCACTTCCTGTGAACAGTCAAGGAACCATACCACCATGCTATTATTGCTAAGGAGCAGTTGCGATGAAGGTCTATGCCCAAATCTGATCCTCTTCTGTGGACCAACCAAGCAATGGAGAATCAAAGGGACATAAGGTGCAACACAACTTTCGGCCTCCAGTTTGTGATGCTATTGATACGAGGTCCTCAAAGCCAACCCTAGCAAGATTTTCGATGTGCGATGCTACAATTGTAGCAAGATCGAGCATGTGTGAAGTGAGTGTAAGAAGCCTACAGGATAGCTCAAAAAGGAGTTGTTGATCAAAGAAGAAGAGCCATCTGATGAGGATCAAGAGCCTATCTATGATGAAAGAGGTCAGAAGGAGATAATTCCCTATTATTTGGAGATAGAAGAGAGGCTCTAGTTGTTTGAAAGAGCTTACTTGCTCCAAAAAAAGAGGGAGAAGATTCGAGGTAGACCAATATCTTTCATACCTACTACACCATTGAAAAAAAGGTTTGTAAAGTCATCATCGATGGAGGGAGTTGCGAGAACACTATCTTTCAGGAGGCTGTCACAAAACTGAGTCTGACCACGAAAAAGCATCCTCAACCATACAAACCATCTTGTTTCCGAAAGAGAAGCAAGGTGGTTGTCGATAGTCGCTATCTTGTATCATTTTCAATCAGACAAAAGTACTTCGATAAGATTTACTGCGGCATCATTGCCATAGATGCCTATCATCTGCTTTTGGAGAGGCCATGGCAATTTGATCATAGTGTTACCCATGTAGTCATCGAAACACCTACTCTTTCTGAAAAGATAATCAGAAGATCACCTTAGCATATATGAAGGAGGAGGACCTTCCTAAATCAAAGCTAAAGAACACCATCAACCTCCTAACGAAGCATTCTTTCCTAAAGGAGGCAGTGGAGGCCAGTTACATCTTGATGGTGGTGGAGAAGGGTGAGTTGGCTGAGTGAGAAATCCCATCCCTAGTACATCCTATGTTTCAAGAGTTTGTTGATATTTTTTCTAAGATCTGCTTGTAGGATTACCATCAGAAAGGAACACTCAGCATCATATCAATCTTGTTCTGAGAGCGAGTCTATCGAACAAGTCTACATATCGTATGAGTCCTATCGAGCACCAAGAATTGCAGTGATAGGTCCAGGAGTTGCTAGACAAGGGTTACATCAGGCCAAGCATGAGTCAATGCATGGTGCCTGCATTGCTGGTTCCAAAATGGATGATTCACGATACATGTGCATTGACAATAGGGTGATTAATCAGATCACCATCAAGTACTAATTTCCAATTTCAAGGTTGGACGACATGCTTGATGAACTTACTAGAGCCAACATCTTTTCAAAGATTGATTTGAAGAGTGACTACTATCAATTGCATATCCGGTTTGGGGATGAGTGGAAGATAGCCTTTAAGATGAATAAGGGCCTATATGAGTGGCTGGTAATGCCATTCGGGCTTTCCAATGTACAAAGCACTTTCATGAAGTTGATGAACCACGTGCTATAGCTGTACCTTAATAAATTTATCATGATTATTTTGATGACATTCTTGTTTACAGTCCTACTCTGGAAGCTCACCTACAGCATGTTAAGA
Source organism: Elaeis oleifera (assembly GCA_000441515.1). Classification (NCBI taxonomy): domain Eukaryota; kingdom Viridiplantae; phylum Streptophyta; class Magnoliopsida; order Arecales; family Arecaceae; genus Elaeis; species Elaeis oleifera. The sequence goes on from KE505506.1 coordinate 449,826, forward strand.
AGGTTTTTGGTACATTGAGAAAGGAGAAATTATATACTAATACTAAAAGTGTAGCTTTATGGTAGATAGCCTAACCTTCCTTGGCTATATCATCTCTTCTATGGGGCTGCTAGTAGATCCATCCAAGGTGAAGGCCATCCAAAATTGGCCAATACTGTGCAACATCACCGAAGTGCAGAGTTTCCATGGCTTGGCATCTTTTATCATAAATTCATCCAGAGATGCAGCTCTATCATGTCTCTAGTGACTGATTGTATAAAGGAAGACATTTCCAATGGACTCCTAAAGCACAGACTATCTTCAAAGAGATCAAGGGGAAGATTATTTCTACTGATGTTCTTGCTCTTTCAGATTTCTCCAAGGTCTTCAAGGTGGAGTGCAATGCTTCTTCTACTAGAGTCAGTGGAGTTCTCAGCCAAGAAGGATGATCCATTCTTCCATCACGAAAATTATTAGGGTCCAAGCTGAATTACTCTAGCTATGATGTTAAGTTCTATGTTGTGGTTCGCGTGCTTTGACTGTGGCAGCACTATCTAGTTCAAAGGGAGTTCATCCTTTGTACGAACCATGAGGCTTTGAAATACATCAATGGTCAAGAGAAGCTGAGCCACAGGCATATCAAGTGGGTGAATTATTTGTAGAAGTTTACTTGTTTTGAAGCATAAGTCTGATACTCAAAATTGAGTAGGGAATGTGTTGAGCAGGATAGCCAAGCTTTGGGACATTCTTCAAGTGAAAGTGATCGGCTTTAATATATTGAAGGACCTCTATACCAATGATCCAAAATTTGCTAATATTTTTCAGAAGGTCCAGTCTAATAATCGAGTTGATTACTAGTTGCATGATGGTTTTCTATTTCATGATGTGTAGCTTTATATTTTTGATTGTTCTTTATGGGAGAAGATTGTACAGGAGCTCCATGTAGAAGGCCACTTTGATAGCAACAAGATTCTCATACTGATTCACAGCATGTACTATCGGCCAAAGATGAAGCGTGATATGATCCAATATGTGTAGCATTGTAGGATGTGCTAGATGTCAAAAGGGATAGTGACTAATGCTGGATTGCATACCCTTCTATGGGTTCCTAATCATGCATAAGAGAAGATCACTATGGACATTGTGTTGGGGCTAGTTATTACCCAAAGATGGTGTGATTCAATGCTAGTGGTTGTAGATCGATTTTCAAAAATGGCAAACTTCATAGACTGTTACAAAATCTTGGATGCATCCAATGTTGTTCAGCTATTTTCAAAAAATTATGCATCTCCATGAAGTGCCCAAGACCATAACATCAGATTGAGATACAAAGTTTATGAGCCACTTCTGGAGAAGTTTATGGAAAAGGTTGGGCACATCACTGTAGTTCAGCTCAGCCTATCATTTTGAGACAGATGGTCAGACCGAGTCTATTAATAGGAGCCTAGGGAACCTATTCAAGAGCCTCGCTGGTAAATGACCAAAGTAGTGGGACTTGATCTTGGTGCAGGCTGAGTTTGCCTTCAATCGTTCAGTGAATCGGACCACTAGTTTCAGTCTGTTCTAGATAGTCTATGAGTCAAATCCAAGTAATATTCTGGATTTGACTCCAATCAATTCCAAGGGGCATTCTAATATGAAAGCTAAAAATTGGGTAGAAGAAATTCAGGCTATCCAATGGTCCATCAAGGAGTAGATTGAGGTAAGTAATGCCAAGTATAAAGAGGCCATTGACAAGCATCAAAAGAAGTTAACTTTTGAAGTCATGATTATGTGTAGATTGTTTTGACCAAGGATCAGTATTCTATTGGTGAATACAACAAGCTATGCCAGTACAAAATTGATCCTCTCTAGATCCTCAAAAAGATCAACAACAATACTTATCAGTTAAAGCTACCTAGTCATCTCCATATCTCTGATGTATTCAATGTGAGGCACTTGATTCCTTACATAGATGATTTTCAGAGGACGAAGAGACTTCTAACTCAAGAATGAGTTTTTTTCAGTCTAGAGAGAATGACGTAGATGCCTTAGCTAATCAGTACTTTGATTCGATGGATCAGATCTGAAAGGGTTAGAAATCAAGCTGATTGCATTTGATCCTATTGATTTTGATGCTAATGAGCTAGGATCGTTATAACTTTCTTATCTATTGTTAGAATCGCTGTTATAATTCCATTTCAGAAATCTCTTTTCATGCTCTACAAGGTTGGTGAACGAGTTAATGCTCTACAAGCCAATCTAATGGCATATATAAAGGGATTAATCTACTTGGTCTTCCATACTCATATAAATTGACATATTTTATTATGAATAAAATTAAGATATTTTGTTTCATCATATGCTACATATTATTTTATTAAATTATGATGAACCCCATAGGTTAAGATAATAATTTTAGAGCGATGATTAAATCATGCCAGTGAGATCTAAAATCTTAAAATCCTAATCTAAAATTTTTCAATCATAAGATCATTGAGTTGGAGATCAATGATATCGGATAGACTGACACATCCTATATCTGCTCGATGGAGAAGGTGATTAATCTCATAATCACTTATGTAGGGATACTAATATAAGGATATGGGTGCTCATAGGAGGATGAGTCTACTGAAGTGATTCATTATAAGAATTATATTTTATGAAAGTCTTACTTATATGTCAAAAGATAGTTCTCTAGTGGGAATAGTGCATTTGATCCTTTGACCTGAGGCTACCACAATACCTTGTGTATATGAATCTATATTTTGGTTCATTTTCTATCATAACTTTCTAAGATATATGTGGAATATTTTGAATATGGTGAAATATATATGAAGGTAGTGAGTAAGTCAACAAAGAATCGATCACTCCCAGTAAGGGAAGATGTCATCCTAAGTAATCTCATCAATGGATGACTCAAGAAATCTTTGATCAAAGCAAGATAAAAATTGAAAATAATTTTAATATTTCATAAGTTGAGTCATCATTAGTGAATAGAGATTCATTCGAATAAATATTAGGATTTGATATTTTTTCATACCCATTACTTATTCGGGATGAAAGATGATCGAAGGATTAAATTGCATGGTACTTGCCACTGAAGAATATTTTTGATATTTTCATCAAAATATTTCACATCTTCTGGATAGGTATGACACATTGCTCGACATCAATCATATCTTATAGATTTTATAAATTAAAGAGATTAATTCATGAGTCTAATTTGACAACTCAGATCTACATGAATTTGACTGTAATCGATTAGATGGAGTCTAATCAAATCTGATCAATATGTATTCGGACCTACTACTGGCTAGATATGGAGCCCAATAGGTTACACATATTAAGAAATTGGCCAAAAATTTTACTTAAATCAAATTATGGGTCATTAGATCCTAATTGGATGGCTAATTGACAAGCTAGCACTTGTTGGCTAATCCTGAAAGAAGAGTGCCCTACAAGCCAATCGCATGTATGATATGATGAAACTTTTCTTTATAAACTTTCAACTCATGTAGTGATATTTTATTTGATAATAAAATGAGATACTTGATTCATCATTTTAGCTACATCTTACTATGTTTAATATTATGATGAACCCCAAAGATTAAGGCAATGATTTTGGAGACATGAATGGGTCATGCCTGTGAGACCTAAAATTCTAAAATTTTAATCTTAAATATTTTAATTATAAAATATTGAGTCAGAAATCAATATTTTAGAAATATTGGTACATCTTATGTATGCTCGATGGAGAGGATGGCTGATCTCACTAGCCACTTATATGGAGACACCAATACAAAGATGTGGGTGCTCATTTGGAAATGAGTCCACTAAATTGACTCGTCGATAGAGAACATCTTAAGAAATCTTACTTGCATGTCAAAAGATGATTCTGTGAGTGAAAATTATATAAGTAATCTTTAGACCTAAGATCATTATAGAATCTTATGCATATGAACCCATAATTGGTTCATACCCAAGCATGGCATTAAGATGTATACACAATATTCTATATATGGTGGAGTGTGTACGAAAGTTGTGAGTCGGTCAATATAAAATCAATCACTCCTAGTAAGAGGAGATGGCATCTTGTGAATTCTCATCACTAGATGACTCAAAAAAATCTTTTGGCCAAAAGTGAGATGGAGATTAAAAAGAATTTCTAATGCTTCATCATTGGAGTAATCACTGATTGATAGAGAATCGATATGAATGTGTATTTGAGTTTGACATAATTCATACTCATGAACATATTCGGGATGTAGGGATAATCGAAGGATTGAATTACATGGTAACTTACCATTGAAAGTATATTTGGTATTTCTATCAAATTTTATATCTTCTAGATAGTCATGATATGTTGTTGGATGTCAATCTTGACTTATAAGTTTGATCGAATTAAAGAGTTTAATTTAATCATCAATTAGAAAGGATTTTAATTGTTGAACTCGGATTAGCTTGTTTTAGACCTTAATCCATTAGGAGCCTAATCAAACTAGGTCAACTTGCATCCAAACCTACTGCTAGCTAGATGTGAAACCCAATGGGTTACACACATAAAAAATTAGTCAAGGACCTTTTAATCAGGTTGATTGGAATTTTAGATCCAATCAGAATTTTCAGTAAGCATACTAGCACATGTGAAAACTCTAGCTCCTTGAATCGGATTCAGATTTCATTTGAATCTTACTTTCTGATCAAACTAAATTAAGCCATAGACTAATTTGGGTTTGTATCAAGGTGTGGCTATTTTGGAAGGAAACACATTGCCTTGTGGGGCATCCTAACCAAGAGTCCAAGCTTAGTTGGACTCTTGGTGCACAAAAGGGAGTGGGCATGTGCATCTTGGCATGATGAGAAGCAGAAGAGTCCTTTTGCTTTGATTTTAGGATACGTGTGGTAGTCTACATCACCCTCCAACCTCTTTCACATATCTTAATGAATGAGATAGATTTTTTCTAAAATTTATGCGTGGAGATAAGCTTGGAAAGAAATCAAGGAAGCACAAGTGCAGATTTTGACTCATACGACTCCTAGCATTTGGAGAGTCTTTCTACCAACCAATTTTGATTTAAATAAAATGCCACCTATTAAATAACATTTTTTATTTGATCTACTTTTATATGTATATTTATCTGGTATTTTTCAGATATATCTCATGATCAAATGGATGCCAGAAGCGACCCCTTGTGTGCATGCACGCGGTGATAAGAAAGAGGTTGGACAGATGCAAATTTAAATCCTTCTAAAGGAGGCGTTTCCCCTTCCATATCTAATGTTTTGAAATCAAAATTTAATCCTCTTTCCATGGGGCATGTTTGGGTTTTTTGATTTGAGATGGGATGCAAAAGCTTCCTTCCTCAGATGCACGCGCGGGTGATCTATAGATCATGCGAAGAGGTGCCTGAAGAGTCCTTCTACTTTGGGCAGAAGGGAATGCCTCTAATCTTTTTATCACATCTATTGAATTCAATTTTGAGTCCCCTTTCCATGTGATCATTTGAGGGATTTTCTAAACTCAATTGGGATACCTTATGCATCTCTCTTTGATACACGTGTAGGAAAATACTGCAATCGATATATCAGATAGAAGAGTCCTTTTGCTTGAAGGCTTTTAATTTTTTGATATAGTGATATGATAGGATGTTTGAAATAGGGCATATCCTTACCTCTAGGCATCTCTTTGATACCTATAAATAGATGTGAGCATCAGGTGTTCCGATCATTCAAATCTGCTTTCCATTTTCTCCCATATACTTCTCCCTTCTTTCTTACAATCCATCCTAGTTTTAGGATAAGATTTTGGTATTTAAGACAGAGCCTAATCAGGTCTAGACAAGGGTGGAGAATGTCCTAGAAGAGAAAATTTAGAAGGTTAGAGAAGATTTTAAGAGGGTTAGTTAGATTCTTGGAGAAACCTGATTGATACAAGGTTAGTTGAGTTCTAGGGGTTAAAACTCTTGAATCAAAGTTCAAGGAGTGCTGTTCTTGGATTAGTTTTCGTGTGGATTATCGTTGGAGGGTGAATACTTGGATATCTAGTAGAAACTCTATTGGAATTGGGATAAGCATTATAGGTATTCTTCTTATCCATGTTTATTTAATTATCTTTGATTGCTATAGTCAAGGGTTTCTGGATATTAGGGCTTCGATGCGTCAGGTATTTTGAATGAAAATTTTAATACCTAGCCTTTCCACTATACCATCAAAATCCAATAATAGTATCAGAGCCTATCTTGATTTATACAATCAAAGCTTGGAATATTATCTTGATTGTGATCAAGCTTGGATTTTTGGTTTGATTCGAGTGGGACAATGGTTGAACCCAATTGAACATCCAAACCTTGATATATCTTAAAGATATATTTAGATGCTTGAAATTATGATTTTGATCATGTTAATATATCTTAGAGATATATTTCATTGTATGATATCATGATTATGATCATGAGATATGATTAGATGTGTTGATTTAATGATTAGTTGTTATGATTATTATGATACAATTATAATAGTGTATCATTATGATTCATTGAATTAGAATGTGCATGAGACTATTAAAGCCCCCATAAAAATCATATTAAGTTGCAGTGTTATGAACTAGTAGCTGACCAATTTCTTGAATCTATTAATCAATTGATGTCTAAGGAGTATTTCAAGTACGGTGGTTCTTTAATTAGTTTTGTTCGCTGACCTGACCATTTTATTGGTGTAAGAAAAGCAACAGAGGACCCCCATCAATTTTAATACTTTTCTGGCCAATAGAATTAGTTTGAATCTTGAATGAAGGTTACTCAGTATTTTTAAATACTACATAGGCCTTCCTTCATACCTAGTCAATATCCTGTCAAAGATCATAGTAGGTTTGTTATGATTTCTACAAGGCTTGCTATGAAAATTGATGTGGGGTTGTCTTGGTGCATATTACATACTTTATGGTATATTTTGATATGTTGCTTTATTATGATATCCACAAGAGCAGTATTTTTTAGGTATGACTATATGAAAATGAAGTGTCTGACTTAACTAGAAAATATTATAGTTTGTTGTGATATCCATAAGGTTATGAATATTTTTAGAGGTAAGGATTATGTTGAAATTATATAAATACAATTGGATAGGTTTTCCTACCTTTGAACTCATTGAGTTTTGTTGTGATATCCACAAGGCTTCATTGAGGGACTAGGGTCTCAACCCCACTAAAAACTATTTTGAATTTTCTCATCTACCATAGAGAAGGTTATGGTATATGATAAAATAGTAAGAAAATAACTAGAATAAAAGATCTCATCTAATTATACATGTCAAACATAAGTGGTCTACTTATATTATTGTTCTTAATTTTATGTAGATTCTATTCTATATTATGGCTTCTTCACTCTCACTGAGTGATACCATAAATGAAAATATGTTGATCAATTTATATAATGTAGACTGGTTGAGGGACTTGCGAATTAGATTCGCACAGGAGAAGTTCTCTGATGATCTGGAATATCTTAACCCTGGTTCGGTCAATGATAATAGGAAGACATAGGATGTCCCCGTGGATATTATCTATGGCATGATAGGATATAGGAAGAATAATTGCAAGGATTACCTTGCAAGCTTGAAGTAGAATGCAAGTATTGCACCAAAAATTGTGTATACGATACAGACCTATTTTTCATTGAGTGTATCAGACTCTGATACTTAGATGTTGGATATAGCCTGTGGATTGCATATATGTAATTTATTATGGTGACTACAAAGTATCAAAGGTCTGAAAAGAGATGATCTTGAGCTTTATGGTGCAAGTGGAGAGTCCATTAGCGCAGAGACTGTAGGAACCTGTATACTTAATTTGTCTTTAAGTATAATTTTAAATTAAAAACTAGTATTATATGCTTAAAGTCATTGGAAATATTATTTCTATATCTTTATTATTAAAATAAGTTATGAAATAAAGTTAATGGGCAATGGTTGCTCCATTTCTTTTTTAATAATTTTATGGTAGTGATTTTATTGTTAACAGTCTTTTAATTCTAGCACTCAATAAAAATATTTTTATATTGATAAAAATATAAAAGAAAGAGAGAAGATGTAAATATCACATATCTCTAGCATTACCGTCTTAGTCATATTAGTGAGTTAAGGATAAATAAGTTATATAAAGAAGAATTTTTTGACCCATATGATTATGAATCATTGAAAACTTGTGCATCTTATCTCATGGATAAGATGATCAAGACTTCATTTTTTAGACATAGAGATAGAGCAAAAGAGCTGTTAGCTTTAGTATATTTAGATGTATGTGGGCTGATGATAACTCAGGCCAGAGGAGGATACTCCTATTTTATCATTTTTACAGATGATCTATCAAGGTTCGAATATGTATATCTTATAAAACATAAATCTGAAGTTTTTGATAAGTTCAAAGAGTATCAAAGTATGATCGAAAATAAATTGAAAAAATATCAAGGTTCTTCGATCTAATTGAGAAGGAGAGTACTTATCCATTGAATTTCTTGATCATCTTAAGAATTATGGTATTCTCTCTGAATGGACTCCTCCTTATACACTACAGCTAAATGGTGTAGCTGAAAGGAAGAATCGTATTTTGATGGATATGGTGTGGTTCATGATGTGTTTCATAGATCTTTCAGTATCATTCTGGAGATATGTCCTAAAAACTACCGCATATATATTGAATAGGATACCTTTAAAGTCTGTTACTAGTACACCATATGAGATATGGAAGAAAAGAAAGCTTAATCTTAAATATCTTAAGATTTGGGGCTATCCTGCTTATGCCATAAATATTTTTAGATATAAACTTAATGCTATATCAGATAAGTACAGATTTATAGGATATCTTAAGGAAACTAATGGATACTACTTCTACCATTCTACTGAACAAAGGTATTTGTTAGTAGGCATGCTACTTTCTTAGAAAATAAATTCATCTAAGAAGGAGACAGTGGAGAATATTGAAATTGGTGAAGTTTAAGATCTAAAAAATAATTCAGAAATGACTGTGGTTGGATCACAAAGAGATCCTCAATCAGAAGTACCCAAGGATAAGGTACATCCACTATACACACCTCCTCTTCAAAAGTCAGATAGAGTGCATCAAGCATTTTTAAGATATAATTTATCATTGAGAATGATAATTCGATCAACATCATTCAGGATGATGATCCATTGATCTATTCGAAAGCTATCATGAGTAAAGACTCACACAGATAGTTGGAAGTCATAAAATTCAAAATAGACTCCATGTACACCAACCAAGTGTAGATCTTGGTTGATGTGTCTGAGGGTGTGACCCTAATAGGGTGCAAGTAGATCTTCAAGAAGAAGATTGGAGCAGATGGCTAAGTGAAAACCTATAAAACTAGGTTGGTGGTGAAGAATTTTAGACAAAGATAAGGAGTTGACTATGATGAAATCTTCTCACCGATGGCTATGCTCAAGTCCATCTGGATTTTGCTTGCTATAGCTACATACTAGGATTATGAAATCTGACAGATGGATGTCAAGACCATTTTTCTCAATGGTAATCTTGAGGAAGAGGTCTATATGACTCAGCTAGAGAGATTTGTCTCAAGTGAAAAGATAAATCAAGTATGCAAACTAAGAAATCCATCTATGGATTGAAGCAGGCTTTGAGGAGCTGGAACATCCGATTTGATATGACAGTCAAAATATTTGGCTTTATAAAAAATAAGGATGAACCATGTGTATATAAGAAGATAAGTGAGAGTGCTATTATCTTCTTAATTCTGTATGTCGATGATATACTGCTCATTGAAAATGATATCCCAATATTACAATCGATCAAGACTTGGTTATCGAATAAGTTTTCATAAAGACTTAGGTGAAGCATCCTATATACTGGGTATAAAGATCTATAAAAATGAATCTAAGAGGATGTTAGACTTGTCCCAATCTCGGTACATAGATCTCATATTGAAGAAGTTCAACATAGAGGCAAGCAAAAGAGGTTACCTGCCTATAAGTTATGGCATACATCTCTCCAAGAGAATGTGTCCTAAGACACCAGAGGAGAGAAAGAGAATAAGTGAAATTTCTTATGCTTCGACTGTGGGATCAATAATGTATGCTATGCTATGTATCAGGTCTGATGTAGCTTATGCTTTAGGCATAGATAGCAAATTTCAGGCTGATCCAGTGGAGGATCATTGGAAAGCTGTAAAAAATATTCTTAAGTACCTAAGGAGGACTAAAGATGTTTTTCTAATATTTGAAGGAGGATCAGAGTTGAAACTCGAGGGATGTATAGATTTTTATTTCAATCTGATTTTGATGATAGTAAGTCGATTTCAGGGTATGTGTTTACCTAAATAGTGGAGCAGTGAGTTGGAAGAGTTCTAAGCAGTCGATAGTAGTTGACTCAACTACTGAGGTAGAGTACATCACTATTAGTGAAGCCGCTAAGGAAGCTATTTAGATGAAGAAGTTCATCATGAAATTAGGAGTCATTTCAGAGATTGAAAGATCAGCATCACTCTATTATGATAATACTGAGGTTGTTATTCAAGCTAGGGAACCTAGGTCTCATCAAAGATCCAAGTACATCCTCAGATGCTTCCACCTCATTCGAAGAATTGTAGAGTGACAAGATATTATCCTTGAACAAGTAGACACTAAGAATAATATAGCAGACCCATTCACTAAGGTCATACCACAGTAGCTATTTGATCGCCATTTTGATTGTATGGGATTGAAATATAAAGATGATTGACTTTAGTGTAAGTGGGAGATTGAAAGAAGAGTACTTACAAGCCAATCGCATATACGATGTGATGGAACTTTCTTTGTAAACTTTCAATTCATATAATGATATTTTATTTGACAATAAAATGGGGTACTTGATTCATTATTTTAGCTGCATCTCATTATGTTTAAGATTATGATGAACCCCAAAGATTAGGATAATAATTTTGGAGATATGAATGGGTCATGCCTGTGAAATCTAAAATTTAAATTTAATCTTAAATATTCTGATCGTAGAAACATTGAGTCAGAGATCAATATTTCAGAAAGACTGGCACATCCTATGTATGCTCGATGGAGAGGATGGCTGATCTCACTAGCTATTTTTGTGGAGACACTAATACAAGAATGTGGATACTCATTTGAAAATGAATACACTGAATTGACTCTTCGATAGAGAATATCTTATGAAAGTCTTACTTGTATATCAAAAGATGGTTCTCTAAGTGGGAGTTGTATAAGTGATTCTTAGACTTGAGATCACTATGGAATCTTATGCACATGAACTCATATTTGGTTCACACCTAAGCAAGGCATTGAGATATGTATGGGATGTTCTGAATATGGTGGAGTGTATACAAAGGTTGTGAGTCGGTCAATATGGAATCAATTACTCCTAGTAAGAGGAGATGGCATCCTATGAATTCTCATCACTAGATGACTTGAAAATCTTTGGTCAAAAGTGGAATGGAGTTTAAAAGAGTTTCTAATGCTTCATAATTAGAGTCATCACTGATTGATAGAAAATCGATATAAATATGTATTTGAGTTTGACATAATTCCATACTCATGAACATATTCGGGATGCAGGGATGATTGAAGGATTGAATTGCATGGTAACCTACCACTGAAGGATATATTTGGTATTTCTACTAAATTTTATATCTTCTGGATAGTTATGATATATTGTTAGATATTAATCTTGACTTGTAGATTTGATTGAATTAAAGAGTTTAATTTGATCATCAATTAGAAAGGGTTCTAATTGTTGAACTCGGGTTAACTCATTTTAGATCTTAATCGATTAGAAAGAGTCTAATCAAACTAGGTCAACTTATATCTGAACCCACTGCTGGCTAGATGTGGAATCTAATGGTTCACACACATAAAAAAATGGGCCAAGGATTCTTTTAATAAGATTGATTGAAATTTTAGATCCAATCAGGATTTTCGATAAGCATGCTAGCACGTGTGAAAATCCTAGCTCCTTGAATTGGATTCAGATTCAGTTCGAATCTTGCTTTCTGATCAAACCAAATTGAGTTATAGGCTAATTTAGGTCTGAATCAGGGTGTGGCTGCTTTGGAAGGAGCTACATTGCCTTGTGGGGCATCCTAACTAAGAGTCCAAGCTTGGTTGGACTCTTGGTGCACAAAAGGGAGCAGGCGTGCACGTCTTGGCATGATGAGAAGCAGAAGAGTCCTTCTGCTTTGGTTTTAAGATGCATGTGGCAGCCTACATTACTATCCATCCTCTTGCACACATCTCAATGTATGAGATAGAATTTTTCTAGAATTTATGCATGGAGATAAGCTTGGAAAGAAATCAAGGCAGTGCGTGCATAGATTTTTGCTCATGCAACTCCTCATGTTTGGAGAGTCCTTCTATCAATCAATTTTGATTTAAATGGAATGACACCTATTAGATAACATTCCCTATTTGATCTACTTTTATATGGATATTTATCTAGAATTTTTTCAGATATATCTCATGGTCAAATGGATGACAGAAGCGACCCCTTGTGTGCACGTGCATGGTGACAAGAAAGAGGGTGGATGGATGTGAATTTAAATCCTTCTGAAGGAGGTATCTTCCCTTTCCTTATCTAATATTTTGAAACTAGAATTTAATTCTCTTACCACATGGCAAGTTTTGGATTTTTTTGATTTGAGATGGGATGCAAAAACTTCCCTCCTCGGATGCACACACGGGTGATCTACAGATCATGCAAAGAGGTGCCTGAAAGTCTTTTGCTTTGGGCAGAAGGGAATGCCTCTTATCTGCTTATCACACCTATTGAATTCAATTTTGAGTCCCCTTTTCACATGATAATTTGTGAGATTTTCTAAATTCAATTGGGATGCCTTATGCATCTCTCTTTGACATGCGTGTAGGGAAATGCTGCAATCGACGTATCAGATAGAAGAGTCCTTCTGCTTGAAGACTCTTAATTTTTTGATATAGAGATATGATTGAAAGAATAATATCCTATAAGCCAATCATATAGAAATGTAAAGAAACTTTCTGTGATATCTTCCTACTCATTTTCATGACATTAGTTTTTTATTTATAAAGTATTGTGTTTATCATTTACTGCATCATATTTTATGATTATGATAAATCTCATAGATTAGGATAATAATTTTAGAGCCATGATGAGATCATGTCAGTGAGACCTAAAATCTTGATAGCCCAATCTAAAATATTTTCGTCGTTGGATCATCGAGTTGGAGATCGATGATACCGAAAAGACTGGTACATCCT
>KE505507.1:14487-25843 GCA_000441515.1 Elaeis oleifera
GTAGATATTTATAACTCTTGTAACTTTACCCTCATGGCTGCAGACCCTTTATGTTTTGAGGAAACTGTAGAGAAAGAAGAATGGAGGAAATCCATGGAAGAAGAAATCTCAACAATTAAAAAAATAAAATCTGAAAATTGGTTGACTTGCCTAAAAGAAAGTAGCCATTGGACTAAAATGGGTGTATCGAATAAAGTACAATCCTGATGAAAATGTACAGAAGCATAAAGCCTGGCTTGTCGTCAAAGGGTATGCCCAACAACCAGATATAGACTATTTTGAAACCTTCTCTCCTGTGGTAAGAATAGAGATTGTTCGAATTATTTTAGTACTTGCTGCACAAATAAATGGATGGTTTATCAATTTGATGGATTTGACACATACTAGGCCTGATATTGTCTTTGCAGTAAGTATGGTGTCTAGATTTATGCATACACCTACAAGACAATATTTTGAGGCAGCCAAAAGGATCTTACGTTATGTTCGTGGAACTAGCAACTATGGCATATGGTACTCTCATATTGCTAATTTGAATTTGTTTGGCTTTAGTGACAGTGATTGGGCAGGTTCCTTGGATGATCAAAAGAGCACAACAGGATTTTTTTTCAGCCTTGGCTCAGGAGCAATTACCTGGACATCAAAGAAGCAAGCAACAGTTGCATTGTCTTCATCTGAAGCTGAGTATATTGCGGGTGCAGTTACAGCATGCCAAGCAATTTGGGTACGAAGAATTCTTGAAGATCTCCAACAACCTCAGTTAAATGCAATCGAGATCTTTTGTGACAACATGGCTGCCATCTTCATGTCAAAAAATCCTTCTCATCATAGCCGTGTTAAGCACATTGACATCCGTCATCATTTCTTACGGGAGACAGTCTCCAAAGGTTTGATCAAGATGAAAAATTGTGCAACAAATGAGCAGGTTGCAGATATATTAACAAAGGCACTTCCTCCTGAAAAGTTCTTATATTTTAGGAAACTTTTTGATGTTTATGGTTTTGCATCAAGGGGGTGTGTTGAATAGTGATACAAAATAATAGGAGAAGTTGTTAGTAGATTGGGTCATAGGTGAGATGTTATTTGTTTTTTATTTCCATATAGTGTAGAGGTTGTTTCCATTTTTTGTTATGGATTTCATAGACTCATCTTTTCTGTAAGACCTTTATATATCAGATATTGGCCATCACCTAAACTAATAGTAGAAACAGTTTTAAATCTGCTCCCTTTCTTCCTCCTTTGGTTTTTCCATTTTTGCTATATGCAGGGCATTGTGCAGTAGATTGAGGAGATGAATCCAACATTTTCTTCTATTTCTATTTTGATTGAATTTTCTTCTTAAAAAAAGTCTTAAGATCACATCCTTGTCAACTTGGCAAATGCTCTAGTGCTGGTACGATTGCATTCTTCTCAACTCAGCAAAATAATGCTCAAGAAACCAATTAATGGAGCTATCATTTTTTGCTAGTCCTATTGTCTTACCTTCCTTCCAGCCTTTTTTAGTGATGCTTAAACGAAATGGAGACAACGAATTTGAACATTTTCAAATTTTTATTTTATTAGATTCTGAATGCAATCATGGAATATATATGTCAATATGCTTAGGTGGCTCAATATAAACAAATCTTTCTATGACTATCCTAATTTCTATACACTCCGTATTTTTCTCGTCTGCTTGACAAGAAATGCTATCCATCTAGTACGCCCTAAAAATAATATTTGCCAACTTGAAGCAAGTATTCGTGGACACTTAGCCAAACAATTAGGATTTTTTAAATAATATATTTTAATAAATATTTCAAAATATCGTGGTTCACAAACTATTTTTGAAACTACCATTGGGTGGCATGTCGGATAAATTCATGGGTTCAACCCATGAATTTATATTTCACATAGGATAAATTTGTGGGTTCAACCCATGAATTTTTAGTCCACATGGACGTTAAGCACGAATTTTGAAATTTGAATTCATGGGTTGAAGATACGAATTAAACGATTAATTCGTGGGTTCAACCCACGAATTTAAGAATTCATAGCTTACATCCACAAAGTAATTTTTATTTTTATTCGTGACCCCAAGTCACGTTTCTTCTTCCTAGTGCTTCGATCCACCAGTCCCCCTCCCCCATGCCGTTCCCTCTCTTCCGACCGTCCGATCCCCCTCCCCATGCCATCCCGTGTTGCTCCCTCCCTCCGACAACGATCGCACCCCTAGGCCCTGCCCCCCCTCCACGGTCCTCCCCTGGCTGTCTTTGTGTCATCACCCTTGGATCGCGCCCGTCAGACCTCGCTGCTCTCCTCTCCTCTAACAAAGATCATGCTCCCTGGACCCACCCCCTCCACAATCCCCCCGGTTGCTTTTGTGTCATCACCTCGGATCGCGTTGCCCGGACCCCTACCCCCTCCATGGTCCCACTTTGCTCCCGTTCTCTCAGACCGTCGGATCGCGCCCCTCGGCCCACCCCTGTCCTCCCCTCCCTTTCTTTTCATTGCTCGAATTGCGGTCCCCGACCCCACCACCATCTCCCGACCTCGATCGGTCCCCACGCTGCTCCTCTTCTCTCCCACCGTGGGGTCCCCCACACCCCTCCCCACACCCCTGCTTTGCCCATCTCTCTGGTCATCTTCCAATCAATGGGCCACTCCCCATCTTCAGCTGCTCCCTCTGTTGGATCCCAGGCCTGACTGCCTTTTACCGATCCGATCATCGGTGTTCCCATCATCCTTCTTTTGGTAATTTTTTTATATCATTATCTATTTTTTGAATTGTTACAAGTGAAAAAATAAAGTTAATAATTGTAAAATTTTTCTAAGTATGTAAAATTTTATAATATTATAAAAAATTATTGAGTCACATAATTTATTCAAGTAAATTGTTATGAGAAGATTTTATTTTAATTGCTGACCTTGAGCCATGTAGTTTACTTTATTTTATATTTAATGATGATTTTATGTAAAGCATGCTAAAATTACTGTATTTGTTATATATGTAGTGATGGAAGGAAATATTACAGCCTTATGCTACATAAATAGTTCTATAGTTTATAGACCAAATGGCATTGAATACGTTGGTCATCCTCAAAAGATAATTAGAATTAAATCTGAAATTAAATTTGAGGAGTTGGAGAATAAATTATGCAGAGTCTTTCATATAGACAGAAGCAAAAATAGACTCACAATAATATATAGATATTCACAGGTTGTGCAGCCGATATTATTAAAGTATGAATCAATTTTGATTAATGAAGATGAAGATATTAAAATAATCTTTTCAACGGCTAGTTCGCATCCATATTTATCGAGTGCAGAGTTGTATCTAGAAGTGTAGCCTATTGAAGCTGAACAGGATGAATATGAAGTAGTCGATAGGGATATAAGAACAACTCAGGGCATTGAGCAGATCGATCCATCTAGAACAACCTAGGGCACTGAACAGATCAGTCCATTTAGAGCAACTTAGGGCACTGACCATGTACCAGGGACTCAAAGTTTCAGACATGCAGAGGATCAGTTTTCTATAGTGGATCTTGATGTGGCAGGTGTCACTATCAGATAATCATCAATTTATACATCTATCGATGATATGGTGCACATAGATAATCAGCTATTTGAGGAAGATGATATACGAAGTGGAGATGAGATTGACTTTCATCCTCAGCAAGCTGGTACTTCTACTAATATAGAGTGCCGACCTTTAGAAGAGCACTCAAATTTAGGAGTATTTGAAGATCCTTCTGGAATATTATATTTAGATCAAATGATTAAACGACAGCTAATGTATCAATGTCTTTTAGATTAGAGGCATAGTATACTAGCTGGCAAAGAGGTATCGAGTTGTCAAAAAGACTTCATTTTGCAGATAAGATGAAATTACAAACTACAGTAAAATAGTATCATATTGAGAGGCATTATGAATTTAGCGTTGTCGAGTCAGAGCCAAAGCTTTGGATGGTACAATACAAATATAAAGAGTCAAGATGTAATTAGATGCTTCGAGTTGTTAAGTGATATGATTACTTTAAAATCACAAAGTATATCGGTCCACATACATGTGTTTCAGCTATGCTTTCTCAGGATCATTCTGTTATTGATTCGAACTTTATTGTCAATAAAATTCAAAATGTTGTAAAAGAAATGCCCATAATTTCTATTACCGGCATTGGTGCAATTATTAAAAATAGATTCAACTATACAGCCAGTTATAGAAAGTTGTGGGAGGTAAAGCAAAAAGCAATAGCATTGACATATGGAGATTGGGATAAATCTTATGACTTATTGCCAAAATGGTTGCGTGCTGTACAAGAATTTAATCCCAGCTCTTGAGTGAAGTTCATCAGCACTTCCATCGGTTTCCTCCATTGGCTGTATGTGATTGTGCTTTTTGGGTATTTGCACTATCAATTGAAGGCTTCAAACACTGTAGACCGATTATCAGTATCGATGCTACATTTATGTACAAAAATTTTGGGAGAAGCTGATGATTGCAACAGCTATTGATGGAAACAACCAAATATTTCCACTTGTCTTTGCTATAGTAGACGAGGAGTCTACCGATACATGGGTTTGGTTCTTGGCTTATTTTAGATATTGTATTACATCACATCCTGGTATATGTCTTATTTCAGATCGACATTCAGATATATTGTCGGCTTTGCAGAACGAACATCTTGGCTGGCAACCACCAGATGCACATCATGTTTATTGCTTGCGCTACATAGCGAGTAACTTCAATACTCGGTTTCGGGACTCCAGACTCAGAGCTTTGGTGAAAATAATCAAAATGCAAACACAACTTAAAAAATTCAATAAATGTATGACGAAGATTGAAAAAGTGAATTCGGAAGCTATTCAATGGTTGAATGAAATTCTCGTAGAGAAATGGTCTCATGTACATGATGGTGGTTGAAGATTTGAAATGATGACCACTAATTTATCTGAATATTTTAATCATGTACTGAAAATGTATGCTTTTGTTGGTAACTTCATTGGTGCAACTGACATTTTTTCGACTTGTATCATATTTTGATGGTCAATGTGCCCAGGCAGATGAAGCATTAACTAGAGGTGAAAGATTTGTTCCATTTGCTACAACTTGTATGATTGCCAACCAATCAAAAGTAACATCTCATAATGTCACAAAGTTTGATAGAGCAAGTGGAGTATTTCAAGTCCAAATAGCATTCCGTGGGTCGTATAACAATAAAGACAACAATACTCATGTGATGGTAGATTTTAGTAGAATCAATACATTTAAATTATTACATATTACAATAAAATTATTTTTCGATCTAATAAGCTAATATGCATACAGATAGTATGGTTATCTGAGCGTACATGTACGTGTTAGAAATGGTAGTGTTATCATTTATTATATTCTCATGTGATGGCTATTTGTGCACATGTGTCAATTGATTTTTAGCGATATATTGATCGATGTTATACATTAGAGGAGTATCATTATACTTACAGCCATCAATTTCAACCCATCCCGCATGCAGATTATTAGACGCAACAAACAAGGGACATCACCATTATACCACAGAAAGAACGGTTGCGACAAAAGGGAAGGCCACGATCCTCTAGACTGAAGAATGAAATAGATTGGACAAAAGCCAAGAATAGAACTACGTGCCGAAATTGTGGTGAAGTTGGACATAGTAGATGGACATATCTGAGAATTAGAGAATGAATCTTTTTATTCCGACTTGTATTATTATCAGAAAATAACTTTGTATTATTATCAGTTATAATGTAATACTATTTTGTTCTGATTTGTTTCAAATATGTGTTTCTTTGATGGAGTATCAAATATGTATTTATTTGATTTAGTATCAAAAATTTATTTTTATAAATACCTTTTATAGTATTATGCACATAAAGCAAGGGCCGATAGATCAAATGGTGTAATATGCTCAAACATCTCATCGGTCTTCCATCATTTGGGATGGACAGGTATGTATTTATATTACATGTGTTTCAAGACTCAAAGATTTGAATTAACTTCTTTTCATATTTACAGGAGCATTCCTTTCTCCGATATCGACGGCGAGAGCTAGCCTTTACTCGCTCGACCCCGCTGGATATACGGATAGTTTCACTTTTGCAACAGACGGATTTTTACGAGCTTAGCCACATGGGATTCATCTTGCTAGATTGGCATTTAATTACCGTGTTCGTAGAGTGGTGGCATCCAAAAACTCATACATTTCACCTACCACCTGGTGAGTGCACTATCACTCTGGAGGACGTCAACATTCAGTTGGGTTTATTAGTTGATGGTCTTCCAGTGATAGGTAGCACACGTTAGGACTGGCGTCAGGTCTGCTTTGACTTGCTAGGTGTTATCCCACCTGTTGATAAACTCAAGGGTTGCCAATTGAAACTTGCATGATTGGGACAATAGTTTTTCGAGCTACCACTAGATACAGACATTATAGCCATACAGCATTATGCTAGGGCATATATTCTACAGTTGATAAGGGGATGTTTATATACAGATAAATCAAATAACATGATGCACATAATATTTTTACCACTACTTATCGATTTTGAGGCTGCAGGACACTACGGCTAGGGTAGTATGGGCTTAGCATGATTGTATAGAGAGCTTTGTAGGGTAAGTAGGATAGATGCACATGATATTGCGGGACCTTTGATTTTACTCCAGGTATGGGCCTGGGATAGGTTTCCATCTATAGCTCCTCGTAGATTACTTCAACCTCCTATAGATCCTATTATGGATTTGGCAGGTGGAGGTGCATTACCAGCTGGTCCTCTACCCATGAGGTATGTAATTGTATGTACCATTATAATGTTCAAACTTCGAGTTTTTATATTTGAAGTATAATTGTATGCACCATTATAATTTCATTACGTAGGTGGAGAGATGCTGTTGAGGTGACGGAGGTTTTCACCCATGTTTTACTAAGTTATTGGCATCATCTTGATCGTCTCGGATTTTAGCAAGTATAAATATAACTGATTTATATTATTTGGATAATCTCTTGAAATGACTATGTTCATATTATTTATACTTAACCCTATGGATGAAAAGGTTGTATGACAGCCATATACTCCTCTGGTTCTAGCAGGTCTACTAGATTATTGTTTTAGTGGATAGCATATATGGCAGTGTTGGGTGACACTTCTATACTTTTTTATCGTCGAGTAGCACTATCCGGATAGAGTGATGCGCCAATTCGGATTACGACAGACTATTTCAGAGATTTGTGATACAAATTTCAGACTTTATCATATCGACCTTTGGGGCGAGCCGACATGACTGGGAAAGAATTCATCAGTAGTGGGTTGCACTTTGGAAGAGTTGGCAGGATTATATTGTAGACGGTCCAGCGGCTGACAGTATGATGGACTATTATGATGACTATATGGAGTGGTATCGTTGCATTACGTGTCGATTCATTTGTCATGGTGGAGTGATGATTGACTATCTGGTAAGGTTTCATATTTACTTTTATTTTCTATGATTAACATAGATTTATTTTTCTACTGCTCATCTTCTGTTTGTGTTAGAGTGATAGTCTAGCGAGGATTCATCATTTGGCTCATTCAGACTTGTTATCCACATTCGGACAGCTCATCCAGGATATTTGTACTTCAGGCCTCCATGCCGTTCGATAGCATGCTCGTATCTCCACCGATATCCACAATCATGGCCGTGGCACTGCAGAGTCCACCCCCTTCATCTTTCCTGCATCCCTCATCATCAGGAGCACCTACATTACATAGAGGAGGTACTAGATGATATTGCTCATCATCATTTCCAATCCCAAACCTTCTATCATTCAGTTTATATATGCCCTCGTTTGTGTATATGCATGATGAAATAATCCAGTTTCAGTCCATAGAGGAGACTGCAGCACATTTTGAGTATGCAGTGATCGAGTATGAGGAACCGAGTGAGGGTCCGATGGAGCATCACATTGAGTCGCACAAGGATCCAACTGAGGGTCCGGGTGAGCATTGTATCGAGGAGCATGACGGTCCGACTGAGGGTCCGGGCGAGCATCGTATCAAGGAGGGATTGAGTGAGGCTCCACCTATGGGTCGTCGAGTGCAACCTGCAAGGAAGAAGCGAATACCGCCTTATGGCACATGATGTATATATTTTTATATTTTTTTATGTTTGTAGGACGTATGGATTTATGGATTTATAGTATCATACATATTTTACTTAATACATTTTGGCATGCCAAAGGAGATTATCCAAGCAAAAAAATATTTAATAAAAAATTATGATCCTAATAATTTAACAAAAAATTATGGTCTTAATAATTTAACAAAAAATTATGGTCTTAATAATTTAACAAAAAATTAAAAAAAAATAACTTGAACTGACCTAGTGGTCGACTGGCTAGATCCTGCGGTCGACCGCATTGGCACACTTTGCATGCCACAGTGGTCGACCGCACAGCGCGACCTGGCTTGATCGATTGGCTCGATGTATAGCGATCAATCAAAATCACCAGATGGTCGACCGCATGCAAAGAGAATTGCGCTCCTAGTCGACCAGCCTGAGCTACCTGGCTCGATCTGTGGGCTCGGTGGGCGACGGTCGATCAAAATTCTCAAGTGATCGATCGCAATGGCATAGCTTGTGTGCCATAATGATCGATCAGCCTGAGGTTTCGAGTTCGATCGGTCGGCTCGGTGGGTCTCGATCGATCAATTTTCTTAGGTGGTCGATCGCCCTTACCGATTTTCAATATATTTTCAAATTATAAAATTTTTTACTCAATTTTTTATAATTATTGATTGGATACTAATGTATTCTTGGTTTAGGATGTTCTTGGATACTAATTATTGATTAACCACTTTGCTGCCAAAATCATATCTTAAATTTTACATAATTTTGATCAGAATACAAGATTTCTCATCTAAAATGACAGCAACAAAAGAAAGCTACATATACTTACATCAAATCGAAGTATATTTATCTAAAAATAAATGAAAAAGATTGCAGATCTTCAGATGAAGCCTCACATACTGCAACCAATTGCTGAAGTTTAATCATCCGAAGCAAGGTCCTATAGTGGTAGAGGAAATTACTCATAAAAATGCTATATGAACTGATCAAATCGTCAAAATCTCTCATTCAATCGGGCACCCATCTGTGCAAACCCTCATCGAGTCGAGCATTCATATGTGCAAATCTCTCACTAACAGATATCTCCAATGCATCTATGCGAGCAGATAATGTATGCTGATCGGATGACTGCTGATCGAACTATGTAGCATGTGTAAACTACTCTCTATCAGTAGGCTGACCACCTCCTTCACCATCATGTTCTTCTTCATCTATTATAGACGTACGCATCCATACCCATCATGAAATGTATGCCTCATATGCCTTAGAGATGCATGATTGTAAATGTCACTACGTTTAACCTTGATAACTTTATCATCAGCCATGATGTGGACATCAAATACCTCAAATATAGCAGTCAAAACAGCTCCATATGGTAAGATAGTTTTTGAGCTTTGGAAATATTTATGCATATAAAATATTATTAAATAGGGCAAATTAACCCTATCACCTGAAAGAATCATTTTGAGGAGATAAACATCTAAATATGATACGTGTTCTCTACGACCTCCTTTGGATAGAAATTAAATGTAAAAATATGATGGATTAATCTAATTTTAATTGGTAATAGATTGGCATCAGATTTAGCGATCGCACTTATATTGTCCTCAAAAATAGTTCTAACACAGGAAGCATAGTCTAATACTGGATGATTCCAAACAATACTACTACTGAAAAATCTATCATCATCTGATGGAATATCCAAAATTTAACCTAAAACTTCACAGTCAAATTCGATCACTTGTCCTTTAACATACGATGAAATAGAACAAGACTTACTATTAAACTAAATTACTATAAAAATAGTAAACAAGAGTAGGATACGTTGGCTTGTTAAGCGTAATCATAGATAGCCAACCCATCCTTTCAAACAAAATTTAATACGAAAATCATTAAAACTATTTAAATCGTCTATTCTACCTCCTACAACTTTTCTTTTAGAAAAATTTGATTGAAATTTTTTACTACACTCACTATTTAGAAGAAAAGACTTTTCATACCTACGAGATGGTTGCTTTCTTTCTCCATTCAAGCTCTCTTTCCTTTCGACAAAACTCTATCTTTTTTAAAGCCATAATCGATTTTAAGATTGGAGATCAGAATTTGTGGACTAAATACACCAATACAAGAAAATTTCGAAAAAACTCTCAATGAGGAGTAGGAAGGGCTGGGGTTGAATTTAAAGATAATGAAATCATGGGTTGGACCCATGATTTCTTGGATTTGTGAGTTGAACCCTCGAATTTATGCAACGATAATTTCAAGAAAAATCATGGGTTAAACTCACGAATACAAGAATCCGTAGGTTCAACCCAAGAATTTTATTCAATTTTAAAAAAATCCGTTGACGAATCATGAGTCGAACCCATGAATTTTTGAATTCGTGGGTTGAACCCACGAATCCATTCAAATTAATTCGTGGCTCCAACCCACGAATTCAAATATTAAAATTCGTGTAAAGAATCACGTGGACTGAGAATTCGTGTATTCAACCCATAAATTTATCCACGTTGGTTCAGAATTTATGGATTGAACCCATGAATTTATATGAGGCACCTTTCCAACAGTAATTTCAAAATAATTTATGAATCACGGTATTTTCAAATATTTATTAAAATATATTATTTAAAAAAATTCCAAACAATTATGGATGGAAGGTGAAGAGATTGTCAAACGGTGCAAATTCGGAAAGTCTGCCTTAGTGCGAACTAATAAAAAAGCCAATGTTTATAAGGTATAATTAATGGACGCAGACGTCAAATTAAAAAAAAATAAAGAAAAGGTAGAGAGGATATGTATGAGGTGCTGTGGCGACCCTTTCAATGTCAAGATTTAGAATCAAGGTTTATTCTGGGTTATGCCCGTTGAGCTTCCCCTTTCAGTCACCGCATAATGCAAGCAAAGCAGTCATAGTTTAGTATTAATTCTAGTACAAGACTGAGGATTGAAAGACGTTGGATTGCTATTTTCCAAATCGAGCTCTATATATTTAATATATATATTTTGCTGCAAGAGAATCTCCGTACGTGGCACCGCGGTAGAACCCCTTAAATCTACTAGTATTTTATGACAATGTCTGCTTGGTGCCCCGGTCAATGCAAGGAGACGGTGGATAATTCTTCTCTCCCAGCGATCAACTTGTTGGTCCCTATTTTTTTTTCCCTTGCGAAATATAAAAATGCTTTCATTTTGTGAAAGGAAGTAAAATCCATAAAAAAATTCAGCCATTTGAAATATTAAAACAACAAAGCA
>KE505507.1:170270-182560 GCA_000441515.1 Elaeis oleifera
GTGATCGATTTATCGATTGCAAACTTTTAAAAAAATTTGTGATCAAAAAATTGGTTGCAAAATTTATTTACAATTTTAAAGAAATAAAATATGTTGCAAATTAATAACCCATTTTGCAATCAAAAAATTGGTCACAAAATTTTTTAAATAGAAAAAATGTTGCAACCAAAAAATCAATCAAAAGATTATTAGAATAAAATATATAATTAAATATTTTATGACCAATTTTTTGGTTTCAAAAATATTAAAAATAATTTTTTATAAATTTATTTTTTTATTCAATAAATCGATCGTAAAATTGGTCGCAAAGTGTTCACACACCTTTCAATGAAAAATTTGGCAACCAATTTTATAATCAATTTTTTATCAATCGCTATGTTAATATTTATCCAAAAATTGATCGCAAGATCGATTGCAAATTTGATTGAAAAAATTGATCGCAAAATACTATTTCTTGTAATGAGTTCCATTGACATATATGTTATAGCAGATAGATTGATAAAATTTAACTTATATTAATCTCATATTTAGTTATTCATATGTTAGTTTTATTAACTTAATTTTTTATTTATTATAGACATGGCAATTGGACCATGTACCACGACAGCTATAGTTG
Source organism: Elaeis oleifera (assembly GCA_000441515.1). NCBI lineage: Eukaryota > Viridiplantae > Streptophyta > Magnoliopsida > Arecales > Arecaceae > Elaeis > Elaeis oleifera. The sequence continues at coordinate 170,887 of KE505507.1, forward strand.
TGGGAAGCCACACACCAGTCTAAGAGAATCAGTGATTACTTAGATTCTAGATCCAGACAGATCGTGATAAATAAATATTATTTATTAATTTTTATATATACTAATATGTATATAGCACTAATGAATTTCTAAACTGTGTAGATGAATTACGTGGAATATGTCGTAGCACGGCACGGTAAGGATCCATCGTCTCAGCCCCTCTTTGACCTTGATGGATGGCTCAGAACCACTGGAGGGGTTAGTAGGAGCTGGGTCATAGGGTTTGGGCATAGCTTCAACTCTACAATAGCTCGTTGATCTTCGACATCCTCCTCTCAGACCTCGACAACCCAAACATTGGGTAATGCACATGTCGAGGAGGTCATGAAGAGGCTTTTTTTTCAACAATCTCAGAGCTTTCGAGATGTCATCTACGATATGATTGTTGAGATTTTTCAAAATCCACATCTGTGTGATCAGCTGAGCTTCTTGTCATAGCTATTATAGTAGGTAGGTCAAGTAGTATTAATAAATTTCTTTACTTATTTTAAATTTTTATATTTAAAACTTTATGAATGAGATGTGTAGAAATAATTCATTCAAAAATCAAAAAAATATATCAAAATATATCCCTCCATGTCGGTTTAGACTTAAGGTGGGAGGAACGGATATCAGGAGGTCAAAATTCAATCTAACCATCTGATAGATAGGTCGAAGGTATCCATAGCTTTATATCATTGAATGAAATATGTAAGAACGATCCATTCGAGAATTGAAGGAGTATATCGAAATATATTCTTTCGTGTCATTTTAGACTTCAAATGGATGGGAGGACATATTTAGAAGGTTAAAATTCAACTTAACCATTCGATGAAGTACTAGCTGGGTGTGTCTATAGCTCTACATTATCGAATGAAATATATAAGAACAATCCATTCGAGAATCAGAGTAGTATATCAAAATATATTCTTTCATAAAGATTTAGACTTGAGGTGCATCAATTACAATAGTTTTATTATTTTAATTAATTTAATTTAAATTATTAATAATATTTTATTTATCTTCATTACAGGATGCTAGAATATCCAGTTCTCATCCACCTACTGCTGCAGAGGACATATAGGAGTAGGTGGAGGAGGAGGACAATCTTCATTGATTTTTTTTAGTTTGATATAATATATTTAAAATTTGAGCAATGTTATTTATACAATTTAATTTTGATATAATATATAATATTAATTTTTATTTATAATGATGATAATTAATTGTTAGTTGGTATAATGTCCATAAATATATGTTGCTTGTTAATTTAATTATAATAGATTTAGTAAATATAATTGCTTGTTAATTAAATTATAATAGACTTTAATAAATATAATTATCAAAATATTTTTTAAATTATTAGCGACAGTTGTAGCGATGAAAAATCATCGCTAAAGTATATTAATGATGGCTTATTAAAATAGAATGCCATCACTATTATTATTTTATTTTTTTATTTAAATCTAAAAATATTATAAGCGATGAAAAGTCATTGCTAATTACCATCACTAATACCGTTATTAGTGACGGCATCGCTGCTATCGCTAATATGCAGCTTATTGTCAAGCTTTTTTTCGATCACTTTTTAGCGACAGCAATGCATGGCTAATAATATTAGCAATGGTATTTCCATTATTAGCGACGGTGGTTGGCTGTTGCTAACCACCGTCGCTAATAATGAATTTTCTTCTAGTGATAAAAGATCAAAGAAACAATGGAGTTGAGCAAGCAATTTGAATTTTGTATACATATGGATAGTTCCTTAAGGTAACAGGCTATGTATTCCTAAGGTTGCAGAATTAAAGAATAAGATTCTAGAGAAAGCTCATAATTCAACGAGGCACTAAAATGTATCGAGATTTGAAAGAAATTTTTGGTGGGTCTGGCATGAAAATGATATTGCATAGTATGTGTCTCAGTGTCTAATATGCCGACAGATAAAATTGAGCATCGAAGATCAATAGGACCACTACAGTCTCTTTTTATTCCTCAATAAAATCACTATGGACTTTGTGATTGGTTTGCCTAAAACTTCTTGAAATTATAATGCGATGTAGGTGATTGTTGATCAATTGAAAAAATCAACTCAATTCTTATGTTTTCGAGTTGGCCTCTCCTCAGAAAGATTGACAAACTTATGTATAGAATAGATAGTGAGACTACATGGGGTATCAATTACCATCGTGTCAAATTAGGATGGCAGATATGTTTCACAATTTTAGAATAGTCTTCATAAAGCTTTGGTACCAAATTAAACTTTAGTACAACATTCCATCCCTAAACTGACAGACAATTAAAATGGACCATCCAAATTCTAGAAGATATGCTAAGGGTTGGTGTCATGGACCTAGGTGGTGTATGGGATAGCCATATATCATTGATTGAATTCGATACAATGATAGTTACCAAGCAAGTATTCAGATGGCTCCTTTCAAGGCATTGTATGGTAGAAAATGCAAATCCCCTATTTATTGGGATGATGTAGGAGAGAGAAATTGATTTTGGAAACAGTGCAGTAGACCTTGGATAAAATATAAATATTTTGGGAATGATTTTGCACATCTTAGAGTAGGCAAAAGAATTATATTAACAATAGAAGAAGAGATTGGATTTCAAGTGGCTGATCATGTTTCTTGAAAGTTTCTCCCACTAAAGATATGATGAGATTTGAAGTTTGTGGCAAATTGAGCCCTAGATGTATTGATCCTTTTAAAAGTTTGGATAGGATCAGAGAGATTGCATATCAGTTAGCATTATCACTAGCTCCATCGGCTGTGTGTAATGCATTTTATGTGTCGATGTTAAGGAAATATGTTTCGGACCCAAGTCATGCGATGGATCATCAGCCATTGCATCTTCAAGAGGATGTGATGTACGAGGAGTATCGGATACAGATTGTTGATAGGAAGGATCGAGTATTATATCATCAAACCATATCTTATGTGATGATACAATAGAGCAACCACAATGAAAGAGAGGCTACATGGGAACTCTAAACTGAAATGAGAGTCAAGTATCCATAGCTCTTTAAAATTCAAGTATGTTAATTTGAGGATAAAATTATTTTAAGGGGGAGGACATAATAACCCAATCCATTTGGCCTCTTAGACCTGGCCTGAAATAAAACAAGCCCAAATTTAACCTAGAACATGTGCTTGCATGTGGAAGGTGAGGATGAAGAAGATTTTGATTGAGAGTCTTCTTCTCTCTCGATTCCATTGAGATCAAGGATGGATTTCTCTGACAAAATAGGACTAGCGAAAGCCCTAAACCCACCTATAACTAATGGCCTCCTCCCTAGTTTACTATCATAAATTCTTAGGGCAAACATAGTCGATTCTAGGTTATTTCAGGCTTTTCTTCTCTAATTTTGGTGAGTTTTGATCATCAAAATCATGTCATAAGGCCTGATCGGAGTTAGATAAGAGGTCTTAACCTTGTTCTCTCTTCTTTTCTGAGTTTCTCCCTGCCATTTGGAGTCGACAATCACCTAATTTACCTTTAAATAGGACAGCCCTTATTTTCTTTGTTTCCACTGACCCTTGCTAGCCATGGTCATCGTCGAGGGCATAGCTTTGCCACTGCTGAAAGCCACTGTGGTGGCTGGCCCCCCTCTTCCACTGCTGTACCTAGGAGAAGGTAACAGGGAGGGTATCCCTTGTTTGAAGGAGAAGAGAAGGTTAAGCTTTCTCTCTCTTACCTCCTTCTTTCTCTTCTCTAAGTACTTGTTAATTAATTAATTTATTTATTCTTTTTCTCTCTCCTAGATGGATTAGTGAAATTTTAGAAGAAAAATCTAGGAACCAAGGAGGGTGGACCCCAATGAACCCCAATAAATGGTTCAAGATAATTGATTCAATTTATTCAATCTCATTTTATAATATTAATTCGGTTCTATTAGAGAACAATCCATCAGACAGGAGAATGTCAAGCAGGGTTTTGACTCTCAGATCATAATCTAGTGAGCTCTATTTATCATCGATTGAGGTAAGAATCTTCATACTAGATCACTAGTATAAATACTTATTTATTGATTTGCACCATTAGATTTGTACCGTGCGATTTGATTTATGTGAGATGATATTTTTTGACTCTCATATCATAATCTAGTGAGCTCTATTTATCATTGATTGAGGTAAGAATCTCCATACTAGATCGCCAGTATAAATATTTATTATTGACTTGTACCATTGGATTTGTACCATGAGACTTGATTTACACGAGATGATATTACTTATGTGATTTTCAATATGAGTATTATTTATATTTATTGTACGTAAACATCAATGATGAAGATATGTTATATGGCATGTAATTTTAATCATTTTGAAACTTTGTAAGATATTGGTGAACATGAAATTGAATTTGTCAAGACTAAAGCATAAATAACCAAATGAATAAAAAGTGGTTTGGATAAATCTCGTCATGGGATAGCCAACCAGGAGTTTATGCATGGGTATCCTCCATAAGCTTATAAGTGAGATAACCAGCCATGAGCTTATGCATGGGTATCCTCCATGAGCCTATAAATGAGATAACTAGCCAGGTGCTTATGCTTGGGACAGCCACCTCGGATTTATGCATGGGATAGACTCCAAGAGCTCATGCCTAGGATAGCTACTATGGATTTATTCTTAGGAATTTGATCGAATATGGATTGTGAGATGATCTTGGTTAGTCCAAAGCCAGAAAGATAAAGATTACCAAATTCAGAATTGTAAGAAGAGAAACAAATGACAAAACCAATGAAGTTAAGGCTGAATAAAAGTTTTTATTGTCAGATGTGATGATTCATTTCTTTGATAAAATATTTGATACATGTATATGTTAGTATTTGACATATATGATATGAGTTTTCATGTTTTTATTTTGATATGCTTATTGGTATTTTTAATTAATTATTGTATTGGTAAAGATGTATGAAGAATGCTTGGTTCAGATGAGGTGGGTAAGAAGTTCGAGTACTGGAACTCTTAATGTATTAGTTAATTCAATTTCTGATACCATTAAACATTTAAATAATTATAATTGGATAAGTTGACTATTTATGTTGATGAATTAATTCAATTGACATGTTTGGTATTTATTATTTTTTTAAGAATATTTGAATTCATGTTATTTGGGTCTTAAATGATCTTTAGGACATCACTCTAGGGTTTATGCGGCCATGTCACATGGCCGACCGAAGTGCTAGATTCAGGGCATGACAAGATTAGAAATACAAATCATAGAAGAAACCAGAAAAAGATCAAAGCATACCTTGAGAAACTGAAGCAGCCATGGAAGACCGATCTCTATGATGGGATCCTTGTGGGAATATCCTATAGAAGAAGCAAATACAATATTGGGATAAATCTTTCTCTTAGTCTCCATCTTGATGCCTGGCTCCTCAATGGGATAGGTGCTCCCTATAAACATAGAAACATTGATTCCCTAGTGTTTATATATACACATGTATATATAACGGTTAGCAATGCTAATGGCTCCACCCATTTCAAATTTAATATCCCCTACATTATATGACTAGGAAAATCGGGTCTAAAATAACAATATGATCATGAGTCAATTATGGGCTCCTAGATAACTAGCCCGCATTATGTAATAAATCAAAATAAAATCAGTCTATAATAAATGAAAGCTTATCTTTGAGAAATTCCAACATGGATGAGTTTGGGCAAATTCTCAGTGCGCTTATTCAGTTCTTTCTTAAATTTTGGAGGGATTAAGGTTCCTGGTTCCAATTCAATCTGGAAATCACCAGCTCCTCTGAAGATAAAGGTCTTCTGCAGGCTTTCCTAGTGGAACAAAATAATAAGTGCTGAAAATCTAGCAAAAAGATGATTGCTGCATACGATGTGTGTACTCCTTGCAAGGAAGATGAGGGTATGTGATTTCCAAGCAGATAGGTGATTTATTGGTCATAAACTAAGGTTATTCAGGCTTTCAAATTCAGTTTAAGATCTCTAGAATTCTTGGACCAAGGAACATGTTCTAAAAGGCTGAAATCTGGATGATATTTACTATTCATTGGCTATTTTGTGGTGAATTTAGCTTGAAAGAAGCAAGCGCATCTTTGAATCCAATGTCAGTCAACCTTCAAATATCATTGCTGGTATTTCTCCCTGGCTGGAATGGAACTCAATGGCCTCTGCATCTTCTCTTCCTAAGTTTCTGCATTTCAAATCTATGTGCTTTTAATTGATCATATCATATATTTCCTTTGTTTTCATTTACTTATGATGTGAAGCAATGAACCTATTTGCTTTTCTTCTTTTTTTTTTTTTTGGGTATTGGATTTTCTTCTTAAATAAAAGTCTTAAGGTCACATCCTTCTCAACTTGGCAAATGCTCTGGTGCTCTTGTATGATCACATCCTTCTTGTTATTGCAAAACTCCGATTCAAGATGAATGTAGCTGAGGTTGGAGTCCTTCTGATCCAGGGGCTTGGCACTGATCCAAGGACTAGAACACCAAGAAAACCAGCAAAGGAAGTCCGCTCTTGCTGGGATTCTATGATGGGGACCCTCCGATGCTTAAGTTAGTCGAAGCTTGAGAATAGTTGAGAAAGAGAGAGAGGGAGAGCAAGATTGTGGTTTTCTTTGGAGTGGAACTTGGCTAGAGGGTCCCCTTATTATCTCTTTATATAGAGATAGAGTTGTAGGTTATTATGCCTGAATTTGACAAGTCGTTAAGTCCTAGCTCCTAGGTTGCTAGGCCACAATTTGATAGGCCATTATGATAGAAAATCGGCCCACTAACTTGTGAATCAAGCTTATCAGTCGTGGGTGTTGTCCACATTCTAAAAGTTATTGGGAGATCCTAATGGGTTGCCCATACGGTTGAATAAGCTAGTGGCTTGAGGTTGATATACGGTCGAGGCTTCATATTAGTGCCTAGGGCATCACCTTCCCTTCCACTAGTTGTCGGGCTTTGTTCTTGTCCTCGATAAGGTCCTGACCCTAGGATCAATGATCATCCAAGCTAAGAGCTGGATAGAAGCCAATGACATGAAGTCATTCCATCCTAGTTTCTTGGCTCTTTTCATGGTATTCTTGATGAGTCATCGGTGAGTGCTCAATTATATCTGTGGTGGGGAAGGTTGGATTAGATGGCAGATGATCTCCACAATAGTTGCCCCCTACTTCTGAGTTCGAAGTAGTTTCACTTCGTAGGGCGATCTTTGGTCGCCAATCTGACCTTCTTCTCTGAGTATTTACCCATAGTATTTGGTGGAGAAAATTTTGAGGCCTCATTAATGTGCCACTTCACTATTCCCATTGCAATTATGAGAGATGGATGGCACGAGGTGCTGCAGCATAATCATTTGAAGAAAAGATTTAGAGATCATTTTCAGACCCATCGCGGTTTGCCATGCATCGAAAATTGTTAGGCCCGATGCTGCACCTTGTGGATCAACCTATATGGCTTAATCTAAGGGTGGTATGATGAAGAGTCATGTGATCTGGTGGCCTTGATGTGTGTCACATGTCGAAATCCGATGTTAAGGGGCTTGAATCCTAACCATTGGTGAGTGGTATAAATAAGCATTTTCTTTATCATTTTCTTCTATCTTACTTCTATCCAATTTCTGTTCTTTTATCCGTTGTTCTCCTACCATTACAGTCATCAGAGGGAGAGTTTTCAGTCTCTATCACCTTCTCCGGTGCTAGTGACTTTCAAATTCCATTTCTAGTTGGTTCTCCCTTTTCATTTCGTTTTACATACTTTTCTATCAGTTTTTGATTAGGTTTTCCCTCTTTTCTTGGTTTGGTCCTATTTTCTTCCCCTCATTTTGGTAGTTTTACCAATAATTTTCCTCTTTCCATGTCTTCCGACAGTGGTGAGGTCAGAGGCGAAACCCCCATGGTGGCCGAGATTCTCGATTGCCACCTCCTCAGGCCAAATCCAAGGATACTCCTCGAACTGCCACCAAGGTTGACTCTTCAGCCCAAGCCTTCGAGCCTTGAAGCATCGGCAGCCCCATGCGAGGGTTCAGAGATTTCTGGGGCCCGAGTAACAAAGAATTGAGCATTACTGAGGCTGACCTTAGAAGGTTTCATTCTCAGTTTTCCATCTCTTCGGCCTTCTGACTAGAAGTTCCTGTTCAGGATGGTTGTAGGATCGATGCCCCGAGGGGCCGAGTCACCCCATACAAGGAGTTCATCCGGTTCAGTCTCGTCGTCTGCCTCTCCACCCTTTTATCAACAATATTCTGACCCAAATTACCCTAAACTCGACTCAAGTGGTCATTATTTTTATTATCCTTTGCAACTATCTCTACATTACCCTGAGATGCTCTCTTTTTTGAGCATTGTTCACTCTAAAGAAATACCCTCATGAGAAAGGGTGGTGGTACTTCTCCCCCAAACAAGATGTTAGTTCATTATCGAACGGCCCTCTTTATTCCACGAGTAGAAAAGTCATTTCTTTTTGTGTCCTCAGATCTACCTTGGGGATTCAGTCTGATCTGGGATGATCCTCGTTTGTCCCTAACAAGGACAGATTTGTGCTTTCTGGGGTTAAGAAAGATTATTGAAGTTTGCTCGATGTTAAGGTACCTAAGCTAAAGAAGCTGTTAACCAAGTAGATCCTCTATGGCACCAGCATTAGTTCAATATTTTCTCAAGGTACAGTCGGCATCTCTCTCTGACTTAGAAAATGTTACCTAAAAAGTTAGCAACCCAAAGGGGGGTGGGGATGAATTAGGTTTCTTAAAAACTTCTAACAAATCTAACAAATATATGCTTTTAACCAATTTAGCTAAGTATGGTGTATGCAATGTGCAACAGTGAAATTTAAAGTAAATGATGCAATGCAAGAATTAAAAGTAAGTCAACAAAGCACAACACAAAGATAAGAGATTTATAGTGGTTTGGTGCAACCCCGCACCTACATCCACTTTCTAAGCTCTACTTGAAAATTTTACTATAATCAACCTAATTATAGTGTGATTATTTTACTCAGACTTACAATCAAATTCAGTTGATTTTTTAGGATCACCAACCAAATCTTACATAATTATTTTCAAGCTAACAATCCAACCTTGTTGGTTTCTTGGCTCACCAATCAAAACCATACAAAATCCAATTCCAAGCTTGGATAGGCCTAGCCCAAGTTTCTTTCACCCCAAAGAAACTTGTCAAGAAAATCCAAAATATAGTAGATAAAAATTTTGAGCACAAATAAAATTAGAAATAAAAACTCTTTTAAGCTCGGAGAAGATGCTAAAAGATGGCTCTTCTGAAGCTTGACTTCTCTTTTTTTGAAGCTTGAGAGGATATGGTAGATGAAGGAGTGGATCTCTCTTGAAAGTTTATTGAAATCTTTATACTAAATTTTGTTGGAATTTCGTGTGGGGCGCATGTATGTATGTTTCAAAATTTTTTTTTCTAAACAACACAGCAGAATCAAGATTATAATATCTTTTAATCTAAATCATGCATGCATAAGAACATAGCATACAAGGATCTATTTCATATGCTGAAATTAATATATACTGAATTTTTTGCTGAAATTGAATATGTCATCGGATCATATACCTGCTATTCTTTTTTTGAATCTAGATCTGAAAGAAGGTAGGTTCTTCCTTAGTTGTGTAAGTATCCAACCTCTATGGGTATCCACTTAGGATCAGTTTGGAACAATCTTCTATGGTGTTGATCTTTCTTTTTTAAGAACAATAACCCTACGAATTTGAATGAAGCCTGAATCGTGATCAACTCTTTGATTTTTTCTTGATCTTTTCTTCTCTTCTTTTTTGATCTCATTTTCTTGAGTTTGCAGCAACCAAGATATGAAAATCAGCAACCAAGAGATGGCACCCAACTCCTTTGGGCATTGGAAGATGGGGACGCCCAAAGCTCCTTGGGTGTTGGAACAAAAAGGGAGAAAGAGAGGAGGCATGGGGGTTGATGGGAGGCTTGGAGCTTGTTGAAAATCTGATGCTAAGACCCTTAAAAAAGGATCCTTTAAATAGAGAAAAGATTTGAATCTTATTCAAAACCAAACAATCCCTTAATATGAGTCCTACTCGTATTAGAAATCCTTGTAGCTCTCTATCTTTGACCATGCCTAAGAGAACCATAGGGGCGCCAACACTTGGCGCACTCTAGCCCTCTCTCTCACACACCAACTAGTGCTTAAGGGATGCCCTACCTTGGTCCATCATGCCACTAATAAAGTGGGCATGCCCAACTTGATCAAATCAAGTGGCGCCCCATGTAATTCAATCAAGGAACTGACTAGGAGTTTGAACCCCTAATTCAAATGATCCAAAATCCTAGGAACCCAACAATTAGAACCCAATGAATCTAATTTATTTAGATCTTTAGCATGTAATTAACTTAAATTAATCTTATCAAATCAGTAATTCAAGATCAAAGAGAAAATTAGGTTCAACCTTGTACTGATAAGATTATCCTAAATCCAATAGGATTTCTCCAAACTCAATTAAACTTCATAAGCCCAATTGCTTAATCTAGATTTAATCTCTTTGTTATGTGACCCTATAGATTTAATTCTATCTAGTAGTGAGATATACTATGATAGTATTATTAAAAATTTTCAATGGATCGGAATAATTTACTCTAACTCATCAAGAATTATCGATCCTAAACAATCCTGGTGAGCTCTCACAATCCACCAGTGATACCTAGCAATATATAGTGGTAACCTAGCAGAATTGAAAAAGAACCTCGAGGTATAGTTTTCATGTGATTCAGTCCCTCTATCGAAAGTCCCGACTAGATGGCAAGTCACGGATAATCATCAAATCTCATCATCAGTCATAGATAGATTTGATTCGCTCAAGTCCACTTATGATTCTCATGAAAACTCTTTTCTATCAATCATATTGCTATGGCCACAAACTCATGGACTTAGCCTCTCAAATCTCATAGGATTTCTCCTCTCTATCAAAGTCGATAGATTCCATCTAGATGTGCATCCTATTTGTACAGTGGACCAACTATCGCCAACATCCACTACAAGGACTTAATGAAGCCATATTTATGTGTCAATCATACTTTAGCAGTCTCATTATGAGCAATCGTACCATCACGGGTCAAAAGACCATTCACACAACTACAGCATCAAGATGAATTTGATGATTGAGCAGAAATCTACGTGATCTCTCATATGGTCACGCTCAATACTAGTTGTTCTCTAATAACTATCCACACTTGTCGCTCAATATCTCTACACTATAGATCAGAAACTCATTTACCCCAAAGGAAGCAATCTATGCGTCGATCTATCTGGATTGATCATCGTCCTCATGATGATACTATGATCGAAAGCATCTAAAAATTAATTATACATGCCTCTAATTCTCAACACCTTGAGAATATGTATCATAAGTATTAAATTCATGGATGATTTAAGGATACATCACACTTGAATAAAATAAATTTATCTTTTATTGATCAAATCAATATTTTAAGTATAAAATTATGTCCTAAAGTTATTACAATGTGTCAGCCATATTGACTTCTAAGATATATATCTAATAATCTTTCACTTGGACTAAAGCTAATTAGCCACTAATCTAAGTCCCATCTTCTCAAGGTAGACTTCCATCTTTGGCTGGCTCAATTGCTTTATCAGTGGATCTGTCATGTTGTCCATGGAGTCTATTCTTCATATCTCGATTTTA
>KE505507.1:226321-241853 GCA_000441515.1 Elaeis oleifera
TTAACTCAATATTTATTATCATTAAAATCAATCTTAGCATCAATAGAAAATTTTTTAGTTACAGTTAAAGTTTAAACTAACCATTTTCTCTTCGATTTTATAGCAATGAGGCCAACTCATTCATCCATCAAGTTGGCTTTCAAAAGGAAGATGGGTTCTTCGGGAGAGGAGTCCTCGCCAAAGAAGTTGAAGTCGCAACTGAGGACTCCTGCCCCACTCCAACCCCAACACCATGGACGGGGACATCGAGCATTAATCCAATGGAGATTGAGGATAAGCCCATGGCGGCCATGCCTTGCTATCTGGCCCACCAATAACTTTGGAGTCAGCTCGAGCTTCATCACTGCTAGCTAGCTGTACACCATCCTTCCTCTACCAGTTGGACAGACACCATTCCTGCCTCATCCAACTCACCTCGTTGTCTCCTGTGGTGCTGAGCAAATCGGCCAGGTCCAAAGAGGGCCCCTCCTTGTTCAGGAGTGAAGAGGGGTTCATCACTGTAACAAGGAGAGTGTGGAGGGATGACTCCATACTTTGAAATCACCAACTGGTTTGAGAGTTGGGGAAGATGACTTTGCTGTTGGTCGACTAGTTGGAGAGAAAGACCCATACTTTGAAAAGATCTTCGATGCATCCTATGCCGACCTCATTGGGATAAGTTTCTATTATTTGTACTTGTCTCCAATTTTATCTCCAACTACTAACTTTGTCTTTCTATGTAGTTGGTGCATGATGTTACTATTCTGAGCAAGGGCTTGATTAGTTTTAACCGAGGAGAAGTTTAGGGTATCCGAGGCTCGAGCAAAGCTTGCCAAGGAGGTAAAGAAGGTGGTCAAAGAAGAAGACTCTCGAGCCAGGGTCTGAGCTCCTAACTGCTCGAAAGAAAATCAAGCCCCTGGAGGGCTTTAGCCATTGAACGTGGAGACATCGAGGTGCATTGGCTGAAGGTAGCCAAACTAGAAGAAACCTTGGAGCATAGCGAGACAACAATCAAGGCTATCGAGGACAAGGTGCAACTTGTTGAAGCCCGAGCTAGAGAGGAAAGGAGAAGGTTGTTGCTGAGGCCAAGCTCAAGGCCATTGATAAGTTCAAGGCCTTGGAAGACTTTATGAATGAGGTTGCTGAGGGCTCTTCGGTGGCCTATAAGTATGGCTTTCAAAACTACAAGAGGTGCATGAGTCAGATGCTTTTGAAGTTGGATCTGAGCAATCTCCAGCCTATGGATAGTGATAAGGATGAGCCTGATGATACCAATGAGGATGGGCCTACCCTAGCTACTAAAGCTTCTGCTCCCAATCCCGCGATTGCTCGCAAGCTTGCCAGCAAGCACGCCACCAAGCAAGCTTGCCAGCAAGCATGTCAACAAGGGCCCCATCGAGCAAGTTGCTGTTCTTGCCATTGAACTCATTCTCGAGGATCTGGATTGAACTTATACTTGCTTTTCTTTCTATTTGTAGTGAACTTTTGTAACAAACCTTCTTTTAATGAAATGAACTATTTTTCCATGTGCCTCTTAATTGAATAATTTATCTTTGGGGTTGGTCGTCCATCTGGCCAATGTGGTCGTCAACTCAATCAACTGGTCGAGCTTGATTTGGGCCTAGGTCCGAAGTCATTGTACCTGAAGTCACAATATCCAAAGTCAATTCAAAGTTGCTTCGTGGCAACAAATCTTACCAAGTCATTATCATCATCTTATCCCAATCACCAATGGGGTGCTCAAGAAAATCCCAAGGAAGTCTTGTCCAAAGTTGATACGAAGTCAACCCAACAGCATTTTTGCCAAGCCATTATTGTGATCTTAACCTGATCACCAATGGAGTGCTCGAGAAGATCTTGATAAGGTCTCATCTGAAGTCAATACGAAGTCAATCCATGGCAAAATTCTTGTCAAGTCATTGTTGTCGTCAAAACCCGAGCACCAATGGGGTGCTTGAGAAGATCTCGATGAGATCTCTTCTGAAGTCAATATGAAATCAATCCATAACAATATTTTTGTCAAGCCATTGTCATCATCTTAACTAGATCACCAATGGGATGTTCAATAAGATCCCGACAAGATTCATTCGAAGTCGATATGAAGTCGATCTATGGTAATATTTTTGCCAAGTCGTTATTATCATCTAAATCTAGACACCAATGGGGTGCTCGGGAAGATCTTGATGAGATTTTTTGTGGAGCTCCTAACATGGGTCAAAATATCTCCTTATGATCGGCCTTTATTGATTACTTATTTGGGGGTCTTAGCCATAGCCAAGATATTTTCAATGAGGTCGGTGTTTTCTGACCCAGTCGTTGGGATCTAGATTGAAGCCTAGATATCCCACATTCGATCATCTCTTCTTGAGGACCGAGGCTCGACTTGGTTGTCTCGAGTATATTCTTGAGATATCTTCATTGTTTTTATTGATTTCATTTACGGTCGGATACTCTTGACTTTAGCCAAGTTTTCTACTTAGTTGCTTTAATAAAAACCTGTATCAAAGCTTAAACAAAATATTTTATTGATATGATCAATGGACATTTAACTTACTAGTGATACATTCTTGGCTGGGACTTCTATCCTCTTACTATCTGTGAAGCTAGAGATCATATTGATGACACCAATCGTAGATTGGTTGTTGTTATTTTCCTCATCAGACTAGCATCGAGGTGGCTCTTTAGATGCTTATTCCTGTTGCTCCTGAACATAATTATCAGGATAGTCTTTTTGAATCAAGGCTTCAATCTCATCCTTGAGCTAGAGGCATTCTTTGTATCATGATTGTGGTCATGGTGGAAATGAAATAATTATTTGGCTCCTCCTTGTCAGTGGAGCCTTCATCTATTGAGGTTGACGAAAATATCCTTGACCCTCGATCTCCATTAGGATCTACACTAGAGGAGTAGATAGGAGAGTACAGTTATTGAACCATCGAGGAGGACTCCTCGGCCTAGAGCTCTTCGATGGTCTGGAGGACTCTCCTTTTATCTGGATTACATGAGGTTCCTCCCAACTTTGCTTCTTATCAAGGATCTTGTTCCCCTTGGCTTGCTTCCATGCAGCCCGAACTTCTTTTGCCTATGCATATTTCTGAGCTCGCACCAACAAGTTGACATAATCCTTCAGAAGTGCTTTATCAAGGGAGAAAATAAGGTGCTCATTCCACAATCCTCACTTGAGTGCTGATACCACCATTGATATCATCGACTTGTCGAGGTTGCTTACTTCAAGCATGGTGGCATTAAAGCATGCCACGTAGCTACGTAGTGACTCACCCTCTTTTATTGGATTGAGAAGAGACTATCAGTATTCTTTGGTTGAGCTCAATTGTTGTTGAAGTGAGTGATGGACAGCCTTTCGAGATATTCGAATAAATGAATGGACTCAAATTGGAGTCTGGAATGCCACACCTTTACCGACTTCTTAAGAGTGGCTGGCAAGATGAGGTAGAAAATGACTTCCGAGGTGCTATAGAGCATCATAAGGGCCTTGTAGCCCTTCAAGTGGTCGAGGGGGTCTGAAAAGCCATCATACGACTCTATTTACTTAGAATTGATTCCCTCATAATAGTATGAAAAAGGGAGGCCAAGAATTGAAGCTGAGTCTGTCGTCATTCTGATGATTTTCATTCTGGACCTTGCCAAGATGCTGCTTAATATCTTGGACTTTCTGCTCGAGATCTTCTTCTCGATAGGACTTTAGGTCATAGAAATAATCTAGAGTCGAATCTCCATCAAAGGAGGAAGATCATCGCCATCAGTCCTCCTCCCTCAGGCCCGAGGGAGGGTGATCGATGAGGAGCAGGAGCAAGAGCGGAGTGGAGAGTTCATCAGGGGGCTAATTTTAGGCTCTTAGGATGAGACTGATGGCTATGTCGAGAGGGAGCCACCATGAAAATCATTCTTGGTGCAGCTCCATCACCTACTGGACCTGTTGCATAGTATTGGTTAATGTCTGAATCTACTGGACCACCATAATAGGGGATTACATGGTGATGGATTCTCAGGTAGCACCCCCTTGGCTGTAGCAGATGGATTATCGGTGTGAGGTGGCAAAGTTGTGCATTCGAGTTCTTGCCATATTCTCTTTCCTCTTTGAGTAAGCTTGGAGCACTCTTTCTAATGCTAAACTATTGCTACAAGACTCTGATTTAAGATGAATGTGGCTAAAGTCAGACTCTTTTTATCCAAAGGTTTGATGCTGATCTGAAGATTGGAATACCAAGAAAAATCTATAAGAGAAGTCTACTCTCGTCGGAAGTTCTCCGATAGAGGACCCTCCAATACTTAAGTCATCGGAGGTTGAGAATAGTAGAGGAAAGAGGGAGAGAGGGAGAAAAGAACATGGTTTGTTCTCTAGAGTGGAACTTACTTGGAGGGTCCCCTTATTACCTCTTTATATAGAGGTGGAGCTATAGGCCATTTATGCCTGAATCTGGTAGGCCGTTGGGCTCTAGCTCCCTATATTGCTAGGCCACAATTTGATAGGTCATTAAGATAGAAAATTTATCTACTAACTTACGAATCAGGATTGTTAATTATGGGTCTTATCCACATCTTGAAAGTTGTTGGGAGATTCCAGTAGATTGCCCGTGTAGTTGAATAGACTGGTGGCTTGAGGTCAGTATAAGGCCGAGGATTTGTATCAGTGTTCAGGGTGTCACCTTCCTTCCACCAATCATGGGGCTTTGTTCTTATGCTCGATAAGGTCTTGACTCTAGGGTTGGTAATCATTCAAGCCGAGGGCCCAACAAAAGCTAATGACATGCATTGTTGCCAAACCAAGCTAGTGAGGTCGAGCTTTGTCTCTCCAAAAAAAGATGCAATGAAGAGATCTTCGATAAGAGATGGAGTGGAAGAGTCCTTGATTTGAGATGAGGTAGAAGTATCCTCGACTGGAGATGAGATGGAAGTATCATCAGCTGAAAATGACCTTGGCTAGAGATGAGGTAGAGTCCTTGACTAGAGATGAGGTGAAGGAGTTCTCGACTAGAGATGAGGTGGAGGAGTCCTCGTTTGGAGATGAGGTGGAGTCCTTGGTGAGAGGTGAGGTGGAAGTATCCTTGGCTGGATATAAGGTGAAAGTATCCTCGACTAGAGATGACCTCGATTGAAGATGAGATGGAGTCCTCGACTAGATATGAGGTGCTAATTGAAAAGCCTCCTAGATGTCGGAGCTGAAGCTGCAAAACAAGTCTCTGATCGAAAAATTTTTCGGTGGAGGCTCTCTTATGCTCAAGTTAGCTGAAAATTGAAGAAAACAGTAAGTGAAAGTATTTTAAGGCATTTTGAGAGCTTACCTGGGTGTTCCACACCCCTCTATTTATAGAAGAGAAATTAGAGTCGTGCACACCTAGGAGACTGACGAATTTTTGATTATTGCACATGGATCGAGCTGGCAGTGATTATTTTCATTTGAGGCATGTATTGATTCTAGTGATCTCCTTCCTTATTAAACTTTTCAAAATTGCAGGAAGGATTATCCTCCCAAAATGATCATCTTACCGAATTGGGAAGATCTGCCAAATTTGAAATCATGCTTTTTAACTCCTTCGCATTGGCTATGGCCGACCTTTATTTACCTCGACCATAATCGAGGACATGGTCGGCCAAGGCCGAGGTGGTGGTTTACAATAGTAGCCCTCCACTCTCGAGTTTGAGCTCAAGTTAAGATCGGATGAAGAGAGTAAAAGTTTAAGACTGAGGCTGGCCTGATGTTGAGATCTCCTATCTTATCACTTTTATTGCTTGTCCTTCATCGCCATCCATAGAGTTTCACAAGTTGCAGAGATCAGTACTCCTTTAGTTCATCCATTGCGTGGGATGTATATAGCTCATGCTCCAAAATAAAAGTCTAATCTCCATTTAGCTTGTCTTTAGGTGAGATACTTTAGTCAACTCGACTGAGGGGTCTTGAGAGGGTTAACCCCTCCGTCATCATTTCTAGCTCTTGCTTGACTCATCTGATGATAAGGAGCATTAGTTGGCTATTAGAATGTTGGCGAATGTCGAAGTAGTAGGTTTTGCTCAACTCATCTATGGATGAGGAGCACCATTTGGTGAATATCGGAGCAACGGATTATGCTCAACTCATCTATGGATGAGGAGCACCGTTTGGTGAATGTCAAAGGAATGGGTTATGCTTGACTCATCCATGGATGAGGAGTGCCATTTGATGAGCTTCGAAGATATGGGTTATGCTCGACTCATCTATAGATGGAGAGCACCGTTTGGCGAGCATCATCATTGGGCCTCCACTTGACTCACACGAGGAGCACTAGTTGGCTATTATAGTCACAAACTTTGCTCAACTCATCAGTGGACGAGGAGCATCATTTGGCAAACATGGCATTTACCCAACTTATCCATAGATGAGAAGCTTGGCGAACATGGTGATCACTCAGCTTGTCCAAAAATGAGGAGTTTGCAAACTATGGTGACTGCTCAGCTCATCTGTAGATGAAGAGTATGGCAAATTACAGCGACTACTTAGTAGATGAGGAATTTGGTGAATCATGGTGACTACTCCACTCTTCTGTCAATGAGGAGTTTGGCGAACTATGGGGACTACTCAGCTCATCTGTAGATGAGAAATTTGAAGAACTATAGCGACTACTTAGCTCATCAATAGATAAGGAGTTTGGCGAACCATGGTGACTACTCAGCTTGTTGTAAATGAGGAGTTTGGCAAACTGTAGTGACTACTTAGCTCATCCGTAGATGAGGAGTTTGGTGAACCATGGTGACTACTCGCTCATCCGTAGATAAGAAGTTTTGCAAATCATGGCAACTACTCAACTCGTCTGTAGACGAAGAGTTTAGCAAACCATGGTGACTACTCAGCTTGTCCTTAGATGAGGAGTTTGGCAAACCATGGCGACTACTCAGGTTGTCCGTAGATGAAGAGTTTGGTGAATCATGGTGACTACTCAGCTTGTCCATAGATGAAGAGTTTGGTAAATCATGATGACTACTCAGCTTGTCTGTAAATGAGGAGTTTGACAAATCATGGTGACTATTCAGCTCATCCATAAATGAGGAGTTTGGCAAATTATGGTGACTATTCTGCTCATCCATAGACAAGGAGCTCCATTTGGCCTTTGGAGTTGTAGATCTTGTTCTAGTTAGTTTGCCTCTGATCAGCCTTCTCAAGTTGGCTTTCTTAAGTCAATCTTTTTACCTCGGCCTTCGAGAGCTCAGCTTTCATTCACTCAGCTTTGCGAGGTCCCTCTCAAGAGCTTGGTCTTCAAGAGCTTGACTTTGGGAGCTCGGCTTTTGGAAGCTTGACTTTGGAAGCTCGACCTTTTGGAGCTCAGCTTCAAAGTTCGGCCTTTGGGAGATCGGCTTTCTGGAGGTTGGCCTTGGGAGCTTGGCATTGATTTTGATCTTTACCTTAGCCTTTAACTTGATAGCTCGATCTCGGTCTTCATCTAAATTCGGTCTTGATCTTTACCTCAATCTTTGGCTTGATTGCTCGATCTCGATCTTGATCTTGTCGACCTTTGGCTTGATAGCTCGGCTTCGATCTTGATTTTCTCCTTGGTTTGGTGAAGTGCTTTGAGCTTGATAGCTTAGCCTCGATCTTACCTCGCCTCGATCTTGATCTTCACCTCGACTTTTGGCTTAGTAGCTTGGCCTCAATCTTGATCTTCTCTTCGACTTGGTGAAGTGTCTTGGACTTGATAGCTTAGGCTTGGTCTTCACCATGGCTTGATCATGTTTTTCACCTTGGTCTTTTGCTTGGTAGCTCGGCCTCGGTCTTGATCGTCATCTCAGTCTTTGGCTTGATGGCTCAGCCTCGATCTTGATCTTCACCTCAATCTTTGACTTGACAGCTTGATCTCGATCTTCATCTCGATTCGGCCTTAATCTTCACCTCGATCTTTAGCTTGATAGCTCGGCCTCCACTTGATCTTCTCTTCAGCTTGGTGAAGTGCCTTAGGCTGATTCAGGCGCCACGACTTCCTGCTGAACATCATTGGATTATGCACTGTTTGAGTGGTGGGAAGCATTTGATGCTCCTTTTTGTGGCCACATGATGAAACACACTCTCTCTTAAAATAAGCCCCAAGTAAAGATTGGGGCCCTTCCTCTACTACCAATCTATTATGGCCAAAATCCAAGCTAGTGAGGTGGGCTTTGTCTCTCAAGAAAAGATGCAGCGAAAGGATCTTCGGTAGAAGATGGAGTGGAATAGTCCTCGACTTGAGATGAGGTAGAAATATTCTCGGCTGGAGATGAGATGGAAGTATCCTCAACTAGAGATGATCTTGGCTAGAGATGAGGTGGAAGTATCCTCAGCTAGAGATGAGGTGGATTCCTCAACTAGAGATGAGGTCGGGAGTCCTCAACTAAGATGAAGTAGAGGAGTCCTCGTCTGGAGATAACCTCGGTTGGAGATGAGGTGGAAATATCCTCGACTGGATATGAGATGGAGGTATCCTCGATTGGAGATGACCTCGACTGGAGATGAAGTGGAGTCCTTAGGTGGATATGAGGTGCCGATAGAGAAACCTCATGGATGCTAGAGCTGGACATGCAAAATAAGTCTCTGATCGAAAGATTTTTCGATAGGAACCCTCCAACGCTCAAATTAGTTGAAAATTGGAGAACAACAGTAAAAGAGAGCATTTCGAGAGCTTACTTGGGGTCCTCGCATCTCTCTATTTATAGAGGAGGAATTGGAGTCGTGCACACCTAGGAGACTAACCGATTTTTGGTTATTATGTATGGATTGAGCTGGTGGCGATTATTTCCATCTAGGATATGATTCGATTTTAGTGATCTCCTTTCTTATCTAGATTTTCTAGAGTCGCGGGAAGGATTGTCCTCCTAAAATGTTCGTCTTGCTAAATTGAAAAGATCTGCCAAATCTAAGACTATGCTTTTTTAACTCTTTCACATCGGCTCTAGCCGACCGTTATTTACCTCGGCCATAATCGAGAACATGGTCGGCGGAGACCGAGGTGGTGGTCCACAACAACATGAAATCATTCTATCTAGTTTCTTGACTCTTTTCATAGTAGTTTTAATGAGTCATCGGTAAGTACTTGGTCATGATCCGAAGAGGAGAAGGTTGGATCTGATGGCAAATGATCTCCACAATGCTTCTTAACTTGGCAAATGCTCAAGAAACCAGTTAATAGAGCTATCATCTTTGCTAGTCCTGTTGTCCTACCTTCCTTCCAGCCTTTGTAGTGATGCTTGAGAGTAATGTCATACGTATGTCTGAACAGATGTATTTAAACGAAACGAAGACAACGAATTTGCGTGTTTTCGCATTTTTATTAGATTTTGAATGCAATCATGGAATACATACGTCAATATGCTTAGGTGGCTCAATATAAACAAATCTTTCTGTGACTATCCTAATTTCTATCTACTACGCATTTTTCTCGTCCGCATCTGGTGCACCTAAAAATATCAGCCAACTTGATGCGATTATTCATGGATACTTAGCCACAGAATTATGGATGGGAGGTGAGGGGATTGTCATGCGGTACAAACTCAAAGTCTGCCTAAATGCAAACTAATAAAAAGCCAACTTCTATGAGGTATGATGGACGCCGACATCAAATTATTAAAAAAAAAAGGGGCGGGTGGGGGGTGGGGGGGGGTGGGGGCGGCCGTCTCAATGTCAGGATTTAGAATCAAGGTTTATTGTGGGCTATGCCTGTTGAGTTCTTCCCTCTTTCAGTTACCACATAATGCAAGCATAGCACTCATAGTTTCGTATTACATAATTCTAGTACAAGACCGAGGATTGAAAGAGGTTGGATTGCTATTTTCCAGATCGAGCTCTATATATTAAATATATATTTTTTGCAACAAGAGAAGCTCTGTACGTGGCACGACGGTAGAACCCCTTAAATTAACTAGTATTTTTATGACAATGTTTGCTTGGTGCCCCAATCAATGCAAGGAGACGGTGGATAATAATTCTCTTTCAGCGATCAACCTGTTGGTCCCTATTTTTTTTCTTCTTTGCGAAATATTAAATTTTTTCATTTTGTGATAGGGAGAAAAACCATAAAAACTTCAGCCATTTAAAAGATTGAAACAACAAAGCAGATTAGGAGAAATATATGACCAGGTGGTTCACTCTCAGTGGTTTGGTAATCTTTTCATGGAGGAAATTAATCTATGCTCAAGCCTCGAGCTGTACATGTGATGTGGCACTATGAGTTCGTCTAACTTCAGAAGCTGTACGGTTTGCGTCACTTGAACAAAGTCTTGTAGACAATGGAGTCTAGTTAAATTAACCAATATGCAGGCCAATTGGATATGTAAGTCAAGCAACGGATTCTATGAAAAAGGGATTAGATGGGCCATGCAAGGCATTCGCAAGAAGCTCTGGCAAGCAAATTAAGAAGTATAAACATTAAGTTAGCAAAATCAAAACAAACAGACTAACAGACTAATTATTTGAATCTAAATGGAGGCCCTTGCATGCATAGCTCAAATAAAATAGGAGGGTGCTTGATTCACGACCGGAATCGGAATCAAAATTGAAATCGAAATGGCTTGAAATCAGTATCGAAATAGCCAAATCTCCCGAAACGCATGATTCGTGACCGGAATCAGAATCGAAATCAAAATTAGAATGAAAATTTAAATCCATAGATAAGAGTAGAGATTGAGTTCTACGTAGATTAGACCACTCTCATTCCACTCCAGAATTGAAATTGGAATGAGACTCCTTCTAACCAAATGGTTGGAATGGGTGTCACCCATTTTCATTCCGATTCTACATCTTCCCAACCGAGCAGTTAGATTTAAATTCTAAGGGGGTGCTTAGTTTGTGTCCGAAATCGAAATCGAAATAGGAATCGGAATGGCTTAGAATTGGAATCGAAATGGTCAAATTCTTTGAAGTATTTGGTTCATGATCGAAATCGAAATCGAAATTGGAATGAAAATTTGAATCCATAGAGAAGAGTAGGGATTGACTTCTATGTAGATTGGGTCATTCCCATTCCATCTTGAAATCGAAATCAGAATGGGACTCCTTCCAATCAAACAGTTGGAATGAGAACTATCCATGATTCTGATTTCAGACCCTCACTTCTTCCAATCAAAGCACCTCTTAAGAGTAAATTAACGGCAATTTCAGCTATGCTAAAGGTTAAACAAATTATGTGTGCTTTCAAACTCCATGCCTAAATAAAATGAGATGCTTTGTGCACCAAATATTAGAGACTATAGGCGGCCGTCTGTCCTTGCCTTTAATCTTTGTAAACCTCTATTTCCTTCCTTCGTGGAACACAATTTTCCCCATCTTCAACGAGATGACGTAACTAAATCTCAATACAATACTTCAAACAATCCTTATCCTAAAGAGTCATATCATGTTTAGTTTATTAGAGCATAGAATGTTAAGGCCATAAAGATTAACCACCTGTGATGGAAGACTACCCAACCTAGCAAAATTTGCCATGAATAAAGGGCATGATATTGAAATAATAGCGATACATTAAAATGTATAAGGGATGCTATCAGATCTACCAAATTAATGGAAGCTATAATATTGTAACAATCCCTATAACGGTTTTAAAAGCAGTATATATATCATATATTTGTATATTTTAGCAATAGATATTAAAATAACAGTGATAATTAATTGCTAATACATTATAAGAGCTGCCACATAATGAGAATAACAACAATAATTTGACATTTATATTATTTTTAAATTAGCAAAATTCAAATTTTTGTACCTATTTTTTAGTCCAAAATGTATGTACCATCTGAAAACAAATAACTGTTTTATTAGGTGACATATGACTTGGACCATAACTTTACTATTTTTTCAGTGTCTTAGGTTAATTTTTGTTATAATATTATTATAGCTATCTTAGTTTTGTATGAAACGAAAATCTAAAACATAGGACAAACGCTGGCCGTTACAACTGTTGTGACGGTCAAAATCAGTTTTCATATTATTTTTTTAAATAATCAAGATTCAAATTTTTTTACTCATTTTTATCCAAAAAAATATATTCCACTTGTAAAGAACATAACCTTTTTTAATATTAAAAAATAATTTGGATAACAACGTTATTATTGTTTAATACCTTGTATCATATTTTGTTATAATGTTACTATAACTATATTATTTTAATATTAAAAAATTTAAACATATAATATGATGCAAATGCTGGCCATCTTGTAACAGTCAAGTTTATTATTTTTAAATAATTAAAATTCATTTTTTTATTTTTATCCAATAACATATGTGCCATGTTTAGTAAAAATAATTGTTTATTGATTGAAAAGCGATCTGGATGATAACCTTATTATTTTTTCAACACCTTATATTATATTTTATTATCATGCTGATTATAACTATATTAATTTAATATTAAAAAATCTAAAAGGATGGGGCAAATGCGGGCCGTTACAATCGTTGTAGCGGTCATCATCAGTTTTTATGAGGTTTGTAATATAATAGGGCCATTACTCAGACCTTCAGTAGAATAACTCGACGTATGTACGGAAATATGTTATTTTAAGATGATTTGATGTAGTTTACCCAACAAAAAAAAAGATTGATACAGGAAATCTCTTGCACCTGTCCTAGTTCCCATTCCACGCAACCTTTGGACCAACTTGATGAGGAGAGTTACCCCGACGTGCAATAAGATTTGAAAAAAAAATTGGGATGGCCTCCCATGTATGCTGCCCAAATGGAAGTCAGAAGCTTGCACATCGATAATCAAGGGAACAAGATAAAGAAGTCGTCATCGACTACAATTTCAGAATTGATGTCAATTGTGGTTCCTAAATCAATGCAAAGACAATGATGCAATGAACATATTTTTTAAAAATAAATATATATTCTTAAATATTAATTATAATTATTTTCATTTTATTTAAGAATAAAATTATTTTATTTTAATTCATAAAATATAAGGATTTTTGGCGTCAATTATTTTAAATAAACATATTGATATTGAGAGCATTGTAATAGCTATAGTGGAGGTGATGGAGCTGATGATAATATTGGTAGTAGAGATGATAGTGGTACAATAGAAAGAATGATGATAATGGAGGTGATATGGTGGAGGAAGGCAATAGCAATGACGGTAACAGTGCCAGTGGTGCCAATGAGAGCACTAGTGATGATGTGGAGATAATAATTATGGCAACAATGCACTAGTGATGATGTGGAGATAATAATTATGGCAACAATGGTATGATGGAAATGGTCATGGTACTGATAATGATGGTAGTAGAGGCTTTAGCAATGTGTTAAAGTTGGCAACAATGGCAAGGCAAAAGCATAGTGAGACATTTATTAAATATTTAAGAATTGATAGAGGCATTGAATATTATGATCCTGATTAATTTGAATCCACTAGAATTATTCATGAAACTTCTGCATCTTACATGCTACATGATATTGGTGTGACAGAAGAAAAAATATGATGCCCAAAGAGATAGTTAAGGCAATGTTTTCTAATTCTCGATCAAGACAAGATTTTGGAGTGAAGCTCCATTTGAGCTTGCTATAATTAAAATAGTTCTTGATAGAAGTAATAAAACCCTCTATGAACTTTGGAAGAAGAGAAAACTTGATCTATACTACTTAAGAGTTTGGGAGTGTGTAGCTATTGCAAGGATTTCTAAATCCAAAAAGAGAAAGTCAGGTGAAAGAGGAATCGAATATATATTCTTAGGATATATACATAACAGTAAGACATATAGATTTATGGTAATATAACCTAATGTCTCAATAGCAATCAATACTATAATTGAGCAAGAGATATCATATTTGATGAAAGTAGGTTAAACTTAAAGTATATGTTTCAAAACAAAATCATCTTCTACAAAAAGGAACAATTAGAGAATGACAGAGAAAGAAACCTTGAGCCTACGCTAGAAGAGCTAAAAGAGTTAGAAAGGCAAAAATACTTGGATCAAATTTCTTTGTGTTCTCCGGAAAGAAGCTATTAATTAAAGAAGAAATTAATTCTAGTATGGGTAATAACACATGGAAATTAGTTGTCCTCCCACCATATTCAAGCCCATAGGTTGTCTTGGACTTCTAAGAAGAAAATGAAACTAAATACTATAATAGCTTGATCCTAAGTGATGGTTGTAACCCAAAGTTGGTTGCTATGATTGCTCAAACCAAGTTTTTAAATACTACGGGATGGGAGCATCCAGTTTTCATGAAATGAGATGCTCTGTAAACCAAATATTGGAGACTGTAGATGTCCATCTGTCCTTGCCTATCGTATTTGCAAATCTCTATTTTCTTTTATCATCTTTGTAAACCACTATATTCCTTCTTTCATCTTTAAACCTTCATTTATTTGTAAACCAAAAAAGCAAAACTGATAACAGCTCAGCTGTTAAGTTAGAACAAAGTTTGCCAGCAGAGATGCCAGAGCCCGCAAAGGAAGCAGCATGACTTTCCTTCCCTTTGTTAAACACAAGTTTCCATACCTTTAAGGCGATGACTGACTAAATCTCTACACAACACCTCCAAACAATCCTTTTCATACAGAGCCATGACCCTATACAACCATGTTTAGTTTATTGGAGGATAGAATGTGATGGCTATATAGATTAAGAAGCAGTGACGACAGCGTACCTAACCTTGCAGAATTTTCCGCGAATAAGGGCAAGATGCCCTCCACTAAATACCCCATCTGTATCTATAAATACCACCAACAGCCCTAGCCATCTCACTCATCACACACTCTTCCTCTGTTAAACCAACGAGAATGGGATTCTCAAAGATTGCATTTTCTCTTGCTATAATGAGCGCCATTTGTCTTTCCACTGTTTATCTCGCCAAGCCCAGAATGAGTACCTCAACCCCCACAACGCCGCCCGAGCGGCGGTGCGCGTGCCCCGCATGCGTTGGAACCAGACTTTGACAAACTTTGCCCGGAGGTACGCCTCCCAACATGTCCGGGACTGCAGGCCTATTCCCCCATCCGGCCCCTACGGCTGGAACATTTACATCGGCACCCGCGGCAGGGACACTCCCTCCGCTGCGGTGGCATCATGGGTGAGAGAGAAGCAGTTCTACCGCTGCCCATCCAACACTTGTGCTGCTGGAAGGACATGCTCGCACTACACGCAGGTGGTGTGGAGCACATCGACGCAGCTCGGTTGTGCACGCATGAGGTGCAACAACGGTAACTACTTCATCGTATGCAGCTATTATCTGTTGGAAAAAATAAATATTAAATATATTTAAAAAAATCGAAAGGTTATTTTGTAACTTAATTGAAGTGGAAAAATCAAAAGTCACATGAAAAAGCCAAGAGTCATATGGAAAACCAAGAGTCACATGGAAAAGTCAAGAGTCACATGGAAAATCCAAGAGTCACATGGGAAGTCTAAATGATAAATTTATTAGAGGAGTCAAAAGGTCATTTCTTATACCTATAAATAGGTGGTTATTATAGAATGTATGGCGTGGTGAAGTGGTATCCAGAATAGAAAAAAAAGAGAGAGCTTGTGAGAAAAAGTTGTATTGCTCCATTGTTTTATATAGTTTCTCATACTATTGTTGTATGTTCCACCACCATTA
>KE505507.1:269445-279651 GCA_000441515.1 Elaeis oleifera
ATCACAAATAATGAGTAACTTTTGATTTTTTAAATTTTGATTTTTTAACTATCAGCGATAAAAATATTTTCATCATAAATAATCAAGTATTTATGATGAAATTTTTTTCATTATAAAAGGTACTTATTATGATGAAAAATTTTCATCACAAATAATGAGTAATTTTTGATTTTTTAAAATTTTTAATTTTTTTAACTATTTATGATGAAAATATTATCATCATAAATAACCAAGTATTTATGATAAAATTTTTTTCTATCATAAATACTTAATTATTTATGATGAAATATTTTATCATAAATAATCTATAATTTTTGAATTTTTTAAATTTTTATTTTTTTCAAATATTGATGATGAAAATATTTTCATTGGGAATAATCTTATTACCGATGAGAAAATATTTTTCATTGTAAATACTTAAATTATTTATGATGAAAATATTTTCATCATGAATATTTAAAAATTTAAAATTAAAAAAATAATTTATTATTTATGATGAAAAAATTCATCATAAATAATATGTATTTATAATGAAATAATTTTTTCATCATTGATGGACAACTATTTACGATGAAAAATTATTTTTATCATAAATATTTATTATTTATGATCAATTTTATTTTTATCATAAATACAATTAGTGGTGATGAAAATATTTGCATCGTAAATAATTTTATCATGAAAATACTCTTTTCTTGTAGTGGTCACATTGAAGAAGACAGGATTAACAAATTAGAGAAAATCAAACTATTATGTCTGTTGACTTTCGAGTCATATTCGGTCTATGAATCATGCCTTCAGAAAAAAATGATCAAGCTGCCCTTTATAGGACATAGGAAAAGGATCACAGAAATACTTGCTCTGGTGCATTCTAATATCTGCGACCCATTCGATGTGCTGGTCAGAGGAGATTTTCTCTACTTTATTATCTTTATCGATGATTTTTTACGATATGGGTATGTGTACCTTATGCGTCACAAGTTTGAGGCCTTTGAAAAGTTCACAGAATTCAGACATGAAGTAGAAAAACAAATCGGAAAGTCCCTTAAAATTCTTTGATCAAATCAAGAAGGTGAATATTTTAGTGAAAAATTTTTGAATTATCTCAAAGAACATGATGTAGTCTCACAATGGACTCCGCCTGGAACGTCTCAACTCAATGAAGTTTCAGAATGAAGAAATCAAACCTTATTAGATATGATTCATTCCATGATGAGCTTCACAGACCTTCCTATTTTTTTTAGGGACATTATCTTTTGACTACCATTTATGTGCTGAATAGGATTCTATCTAAAATCGTTTCTATCACACCATATAAGATATGACATGGTAAGAAATCAAGTTTGAGTCACCTCAAGATTTGGGGTTGTCCGGTCCATGTCAAACGATAAAAGGTAGATAAGTTAGAAATCTGGTCTCTTAAAGCTCATTTTATTGGATATCCTAAGGAGTCTTTAGGATGTTATTCTATCTTCTAGAAGACCACAATGTGATTGTGAGTCGATATGTAGTCTTTCTTGAAAAATAATTTATTCAAGATGGAGGCATGGAAAGATAGATTAGGCTCAAGAAAAAAGTTTCTAAAGAGCAACGAGTCTTAGAACCTGAGGAACCAATTCAGTCTGAGCCGATCCATACACTTTCTCCTCCACCTCATAAGTCTAGTAGGATTTTTCGTTCTCCTGAGAGGTACTTAGGTATTATCTCAGAGAATGTAGAGAAAATATTTCTCACAGAAAATGGGATATAAAGAGATAACCCCAAAACTTATAACGAGGCGATATCAAATATCAACTCCGAGAAGTGGTTAGAGACAATGAAGTCAGAAATTGATTCGATGCACTCAAACCAAGTCTGAATTTTGGTAGATCTGCTTGAAGGTATTGTATCTATTATGTATAAATAGATCTTTAAGAGAAAGATAGATATAGATGGAAAGATAGAGACCTTTAAAGCTAGGCTCATGACAAAGGATATAGTCAATACGAAGGCATTGACTATCTAGATACTTTCTCACCCGTGGCCATGCTTAAGTCCATCCACACATTACTTGCCGTTGCAGCATATTTTGACTACAGAATATGATAAATGGATGTAAAATAGTATTCTTGAATGGATATCTTGAGGAAGATATCTATATACAACAGTCACTTAGTTTCACCTTCAGTGATAGTGATCATAAAATTTGCAAACTACAAAGGTCTATTTATGAACTCAAGCAAGCATCTCAGAGTTGGAATGCTCAGTTCAACGATGTAATCAAATCGTTTGATCTCATCAAGAATGAGGAAAAACTATGTCTCTTCAAAAAAGTTATGGGAGTGCTGTCATGTTCCTCGTATTATACGTAGATGACATCCTCTTATTGGGAATGATATTCTCATGTTAACCACGGTCAAAGTTTGGTTATTTAAGGAGTTTTTCATGAAAGATCTAGAAGGGGCATCCTTTATTTGGGGATTAAGGTCTATAGAAATGATCTAGGAGGATGCTAGAATTGTCACAAAAATATACATTGAGGAGGTGCTGAAGAGGTTCAGCATGAAGAACTCCAAAAGAGATCTGATATCCTTCAGACATGGCATTCATCTTTCTAAGAAAATATGCCCCAATACACCAGAAGAGATTGAATACATGAGCAAGATTTTTTATGCTTCGACCATAAGGAGCCTCATGTACGCCATACTTTATACGTCATCTGATATCGCCCAGTTTGAGTGTCACAAGTAGATATCAGTCGAATCCAGACAAAGAGCACTGGACTTCTATGAAATATATCCTTAAGTATTTGAAAAGACTAAGGATATATTTTTGATCTTTGTGAATGGAGAACTTAAAGTGCAGGGGTATACTGATTCAGACTTCATGTTTGATACTGATGATCGAAAGTCGACATCAGAAAGTATTTTTTTGTGTAATGATGGTGCTATCAACTGAAAGAATTTCAAGCAGACTGTGATTGCAGACTCTACTATGGAAGCAGAATACATCGCCATATCGGAAGCTGTGAAGGAGGTGTTCTGGTTTAAAAAATTTATTACAGAGCTGGATGTGATGGCATTAGATGCCGTCTCACTCTGCTGCGACAACAACGGCCCCATAGTCCTAGCTAAGGAGCTGAGGTCTTATCAAAAATCCAAGCACATTAAGCAGTGGTTCCACCTCATCCATGATTATCTCAAGAAAGGATATGTCGAGGTGAAGAGAGTCGATATTACGGACAATATGGCTGACCCATTGATGAAGCAATTGAGTCAGTAAAAGACTGAAACCCATCTTGAGAAGATGAGATCTGAATTTGTAGCCAATTGACTTTAGTGTAAGTGAAAGTTCGTAGGATATATGCCCTAGAAGTCAGATTGGCCGACACTTATCAAACATTCTTTGGGCATAATTTGTAAATTGACTTTTATATTAATAAGATTAGATTATTTTCATTCATATTATGTTTAATAGTATCTGTGAATCATCTATTGGGTTAATGGATATGATGATACATTTTTTTAAGAGTTGAGAATTTAAGATATGTGTTATTATAGTTAACTCATAAATTACTTTCGATTGTAGGATAATCATGAAGATGGTGATCGATCTAGAAGATTGGTGTATGATCACTTCTTTCAGATAGATAAGTCTTGAATCTACGGTGTGGAGACATCGAAGCGAAAGTATAGGTGCTTGTTAAAAATATGGGTGCTGAGCATAACCATTTATGAGCAGTCACAAGGATGTCTACCTTCTCATCAGTGACATACTCATAGTTGCGGTTGTGTGTTTAATTCTTTGACCTGAGATGCATCGTCTATTCACCTTGAGGGTGCTGTAGTTTGACTATACCATAACTTAGTCTCCTAGCCATATGAAGCCTTGAGATGTATATTGGCTATAATATATTCATTGTAGGAATTGGGTTGCACCAAGATGGATCTATCGACCTCGATAGAGGAGGAGTGGTCCTATGAAGATCATGAGATTGAGTCCTAAAGTTTATGGTCATGACAGTGTGAAAGATAGAAAATGTTTCTATTTGGTTTCACATCAGACTCAAATCAAATGATTTTATCATATGACAGGAATGAGGTTCGACGAGTTAATCTGGACCTCGATTCTGTTTGGACTCACAATAGAAGAACCGGATCACATGATAATTGCACCTAGAGATTCTTTTTCAGTTCTGATAGATTGTCACTATATACTGCTGGGTATCACTGGTGGACTGTGAAATCAATTAAAATTATTTCGATGATCAATAATTCTAATTGGCTACATTGAAAAGAGTTTCGATCCATTGAAAAGAGTTTCGATGATGTTACTGATAGAGACTATAACATATCCCATTACCATACAGAATTGAATCTATAGGGTCATACAACAAAGATTTTGGTTTAAGATTGCTTAATTGAATTCAATTGATCCAATTGGATCTAAGACAATCATGCTAGCACATGATTTGATCCAGATTTCTTCTGCATTGGGTTTCTATCAGATAAGATTCAGCCTAATCTAGTTGGGCTCTTAATTAAGCACCAATTGTTGGTTGCAATTAACTTCATTCGGTTGAATTTGAATTTGATTCAAATATTCTCGAGTAGTTGGATGGGATAAGGAGGGGGGGTGCCAAGTGTTGGCATGCCCCTCATTTCATCATGAGTTCGAGAGAGAGAAGGGATGCATGCCCCTTCTGGATGAGATCTAGAGGCATGCACCCCATGTGGATAAGGATAAGTGGATAGGAGGTTGTCCATTTGAACTTAAAGATTAAATTTGAAATGTTCAAATTTAAACCAAGTTGTTGGGATAATGTCTACTTGAATTTTGAATGGATTAAATCCTTCCACACTCTCAGATTTCTGGTGCAATTGTTACACGAAGAAATAAGAGAAGAAAAGGGCTTCAGTCCTTATTTTTTGTGTGGAGAAACATAAGGGCTGACGCCCTTATGGATAAGAAAGATGGGACGGCCCTATTTGAATTAAGACTTCAAATGGGAGCCGTTCCAAGGTTGGATTAAGGTTTGGATCTATAAAAGGACCCCTCGCTGTTGGGTTTAGTATCTAATAGTTAGACCTGAAATCTTGTTGCTCTTCCACCTCAAATTTCCTCTCTCACGCCTAAGGTGTTAGGCTGATACTCTCCACCACTTCTTCCCAATTCCACACGCCCAGAGTAGGCTGCTACCATATCCCATGCCCAAAGGAGTTGGATTGATCCTTGAAGCGTGCTTGAAGGAGTTCAAACATCATCCAACTGAAGGAAGAAAAAGGCTACGACAAGTGTTGATCTGACAGCCCCAGAGATCGGTTCATCACTAATCAAGAG
Source organism: Elaeis oleifera (assembly GCA_000441515.1). Lineage (NCBI taxonomy): Eukaryota > Viridiplantae > Streptophyta > Magnoliopsida > Arecales > Arecaceae > Elaeis > Elaeis oleifera. The sequence goes on from KE505507.1 coordinate 274,765, forward strand.
CTATTAGATCCACCTTAGAGAAGATGGATCAGATCCGGAGAAAGAGTCCCAGACGAAAGTTCGAGTGGATACCTGTAGAGGCCAGATGTGTATGCGGCTCAACAGTGGACCTCGGATACCTGTAGAGGCCAGCGTGTATGCGGCTCAACAGCGGACCTCGACAAACCACGATCATCATATTACGGAGATTGTCTATCCGTGCAAGGTGATGTGATCATCCTTATTATTGTTTGCATGCTGATTTATTATACATAATATCTGATTTAGATCTATGCCTTGCATGCCGAGTCGGATCGAAATTTTGAATTTCGCTGCCTCTAATCCCAACCGATCCAGTGCGCCAACTCGATCCTTCACGAGAAATCTAAAAGTTCTTTCATCCTGATCATGAATTCATATTATTAATTTGTCTTTGATTTTCTTTTGGTTATGTTTGATATCATATTTGGGCTTTTCTCTCTACTTTTCCTCCAAAGATTCTTCTTAGAAGGTGTATCCTCCACTCAGCAAATTAATATGATCTACCTCCTTTCAGTGGCATGCATTCTCATTAGAGACTGACTTTAATATTTTTTTGTTGGCAGTATATTGTCAACCAAGGTTAGTTCCCTTTTGAAATTATACATTAGTGATAGTTATGGCCTTAATTGTTAGAACCAGCACTGACAGACTCTTCTTAGGTCCTACCCAGTAGGTTCTTGTGGTTCACGAGACTCTGAATCATGGAGATTTTTTACCCTATTACTATTGTTTTAAAATAATTTATCGAAATAATATTCTTTAAAAAGAATTTATACTACTACTCAAAAAAAATTGCTCTATAATAGAACGACTTTAGGTACCATCTGGAGCCATATGGGAGTATGAGTCAGCCAACAAAATCACGGAGTCAGCCAAAAAAAGTCGCCTTATGGAAGGACGACTTTCATAGTCGCCTTATCACACAACGACTATATGAGTTGCCTTCCCAGAGCACGACTATGAAAGTCGCCCTTCCAAACATGGACTTTTAAGGGACTTAAGCAAAAAAAAAAGCACCCCTCCTTTCCACGGTCGTCCACAGGCGCTCCCCTCCTCCCCACTCCCGACCCTCCACAGTCGGTTCCTCCTTCCCACTCCCAGCCCTCCACGGTCCCCCTCCACGGTCCCCTCCTCCCTGTACGATCTCTCCTCTCAGTCCCCTCCTCCTCCCTGTGCAATCTCTCCCTCTCGATCCCCCTCGCGCGATCCCCACTATTCAATGCCCCCTCCTCCCTGCACGATCTCTCCCTCTCGATGCCCCCTCCTCTCCGCACAAACCCCACCGCCCATCTCGATTCTCGATGCAAATGCCCGCATCGCTCCTCTCAGTCCACGACACAAATGCCCCTGCCTCAGTCCCCTGCGACCGTCCCCTCCTCCTCTCCGATGGCCCTCCCTCCTCTCGGCATGAGAACCCCGATCCCCTCCTCCTCAACGTACCTCTTCGTATTGCCGCCGGCACTCAAGGATTAATTTTTTTTATTTTTATGAATTATTTTTTATTTGAATTATAAATTTATTTTATAATATTTATTTATAATTTTATAATGGAAGATAATTTGTACAGAGGATAATTTGTTTGATTGGTTGGCCCAAAATCCCTTGGATTCGTGGCCCATTAAGTAAATTTTGCAATACATGGAATCTAGACCTATCTTTTGATCAATGTACATATTCTAAAATATCTGTATAATTTTTTTTATATAAATGGGAGAATTATGTACATTGATCAATTGATTGTCCAGTTTGGACAGTTTGAGAATTGTAATTAATTCTATAGATAATTATGGTAATCAACCGATGTGTAATAGGGGCCAAAAAAATTTCAGGTAGCATTTTCTTTAGTTCTCCTCACACATTTTTCAACCGTGTGAGGAGAACTAAGAAGAAATACTGTCGAAATTTTTTTCGACTCCTATTGCACATCAGTTGATTATCATAATTATCTATAAAATTAATATAATTTTTGAATGGGATAGGACCTAATTTTATCTAGTAGACAGCAATAGGATGCATTTATTATGTAAGTCATTTAAAATATTAAGTACTTCCTCTTAGTGAACATCTATTTATACATTTATGCAGTTATTTCACACAATAATTTTCAACAAAATAGATCCAAATCTTGTCACTGTTATCTTTCATTAGGATGGGAGCATCAGTTATAGTGCTAACGGTGCATATTATGATGGTGGAAGGATCCGAATGACCGTGGTAGATCGAAACGTAATATATCTAGAACTTGTGCGAGTCTGCTATGCTGTCACCGGATGGAACCCCAATCATTATGGAATTTCTCTATTATATAGATTTCTGATGCATACCGTTGGACAGTATTTGACTGTACCTATTGAAGATGATCAGAACACTAACATCATCTTGAGCATCCCATCAAAGGGAGTTTTTCGAGCTATTAAAATTTTATTGAGCCGGCAGCCATAGAAGTTTCAGGTGGTGATGAACAGTATGTTAGTGTGTCTCAAACTGCATCTGCCCCACTTGTACAGTCGGAGATGGGTGGTTGTCTATCTGATGCAGCTCTAATGGCTGATGAAACTGGATATCAGTACGAAGGCACCCATGTATGTACCATTGGTGGACCAGCAACATCCATAACCAGTAGTCCTCAGTATATGGTAGGTACGGAGTCTACATATCAATATTCATATAACACCATATTTGATGATATAGATGCCGGTCCTAGTTATGTGGTAGCCACTGTGGAGCATGTGGAGCACGATCCTGTATCACTTAATTAGCCACATACAACACGTGCCGGACCAAAAGGATTGGGAACTGTAATGACTGAGACAACTTTATTGAAAATGAAGCCGCTATTAATTATGATCCTAACCCTACTAATGATGAAGATGAAGATGATGTGCAGAGTCTGATGGCAGTGATAGTAGAGAATCTAGTACAGAAGAGGATGTCCCACCACATGAGGCACCCTTGTTCCTAAAATAATATGCCATTCGCACCCACCATCCTTTCAAAGTCATCAAGTCAGATAGAGTTAAATGGAGCATCGTGTGTAAACAGTCTGATATTTGTAGTTGGCATCTCCGTGCATTCCTTCGAACCAAGATGCAGCATGGGAGATTACGGTATATAAAGGGCCACACACATGTTTGAATACAGATATGATGCGAGATCATCCACAGCTTGATGCACGCATGATTATTGATGTCATTAGAAGATCAGTTAGAGCAGAGATATCCATATCCATATCAGCCTGCCAGACTTATGTACATGATGCATGGCAGTGCGTGGCATCTTATAGAAAGACATGGATAGCTAAACAAATTGTTATGGGCAAGCTGTTTGGAGATTGGACAGAGTCCTATAATGTATTGGGTCCTTAGCTAGCTGCAGTTCATCGTGCCAATGAAGGGACCACTGATTAGTATCGACACAGAGGTGTTCCATCGAGTTTTTGAGAATTTGGTCCATGTATTTAGGGCTTCCAGTTCTGTCGCCCACTGATTAGTATCGATACAACGTATTTGTACGATCAATATAAAGGTACTCTCATGATACCTGTGGGAAGAGATGGAAGTGGAAATATCTATCCTCTAGCATTTGCTATTTGTGAAGGCGAGAACTGTAGTAGTTGGTCATGATTTTTATGGTGTTTGCACTATTATGTGGCACGTGATCGTATAGAGATTGGCATAATTTCAGACCGACATAAATGAATATTAACTGCTGTTTCAGATCAATCTGTTGGATGGACAGCACCATATGGATATCATAGATTATGTCTTCGACATATTGAGGCTAACTTAAATGGTTGATTCCATAATACTGTATTTTAGCTTATTCCATTAAACCGCAAAGCAAAATCAACCCTGAAAGTTTGATCGAAGCATGCAACATATTGAGAGAACATGGCCCAATTGCTTTCAATATCTGAAAATCTATCCACTTGATGATCTAAGTAAATGGGTGCTGGTGCATGATACAGGTGAATGTAGGTATGGAATAATAAATATCAATCTATCTGAAAGTTTTAATAAGGTGTTAAAGGGCGCTCGCTCATTGCCCATTACTGCTCTTGTTCGTCTTTCCTTCGAACGTTTGTCAAAGTGGTTCAATGTCAGATTTGTAATTACAGCACGAAGAATGGAGGCCGACAGAATATTCACAAATAAGATTAGACAAAAGTTAAATGCACGGCAGCTGAAGTCTAGGGAGCATTGTGTGATTAAGTACAATAACCAATCAGATTTGTATGAGATTCGATTGAGGCGAAGGTATTACAGTCTCGATGAACTTGATTATATACAGACAATCAACTTAGGGGCATGCACATGCACATGTAGAAGTGTCAGTTACTGTATTATCCATACTTGCACTTGTTTGCTGTTTGTGCCAGTAAGAGCTTAGATTGATAGCAATTCGTTGATGACTGTTATACTATTGCACATTATGAGCAGTCATATGCATTTACCTTTCATCCTCCAGAGAGTCCGCATTATTAGCCTGAGTGGACTACATCGAGACTGATACCGCACCCATCCATAAAAAGATAAAGAAAGGGACGTCCACAGTCAAGGAGGATTCAAAATAATATGGATGCAATGGAGCATCAAAATATTATACGATGTGGATTATGCAAGGAGATAGGGCATAATCGGTGTAGATGTCCCCAACGATACTAATTTATCTTTACTTTTCATGTCGTCTATCTTTATGTAATGCTTGTATTTTTTTAAACTATTTGGATTATATAATCATATTATGTAAATGCTTGGAAAAATGTATGAAATGATGATATTGTTAATATTGGCTATTTAATGTTCTTATTATCTTTGTCATACACTTGTCTTTACATTTTGCACCTCAGGCATAGCTTGTTCAGAC
>KE505507.1:296743-307960 GCA_000441515.1 Elaeis oleifera
AGAGAACTAGAGATTACATTTCCACATCGAGATAAACCTAAACTGCCTCCGGCTATTATTCGTATGTAATATCACATGATCTTTGCTACTAATTATATCTCTTATAACTTCTTAAAACTAAATGGAAAAAGCTTCACGATCTCTCTCCGATCTTCGTAAACCTAAATGATTTAAACTTTTAAAATACTATAGTCAGTAAATTGGGTGAAGGAAGCTTCCTCGAGCCTAGGCTCTCTAGAGGTCAATGCAGTTCAATGATCATAATTCAAAAATATAGTATACATAAAGAGAATTTAGATAGTGTGTGAAAGTGTATATATCTAAGGATTTCTTAAGTAAGCAGGAAGCACCAAGTTGCCGTATTGAATAGTAACTTATCATACTCCATAATCCTGCATGTTGTGAAACGTGGGCTGCCAAAATAACAATTGCCTTTTAAATTGCTGATGCTACCAATTCAATTGTTTAAAATATGCAAGTAAAATTTAATAACTAAATGAGAAGTTCTGACTTCTTTATATTCAATAATAACTAAATGAAAAGTTCTGACTTCTTTATATTCAATACTAACTTATCAGTTGATCTTATCCTCCATGGTCCTACAATGCAAATGTACACATGCAGTTTTCTTTTTAAAACATTGATGTCAACAGTAGGATTTATTAGATCGAATATAAATAATGTGACCAATTCAATTGTTTAAATATACAAGTAAAGTTAATTACTAAATGGGAAGTTCTGACTTCTTGGAATTCAATACTAACTCATCAGTTGATCTTATCCTCCATGGTCCTACAATGCGAACACACACGGCAAATTTCCTTCTTAAAACATTGACATAGGCAGTAGAATTATTAGGTCGAATATAAATAAATTACTAAATATATAAAGTACCAACTTATTATTGCCTAAACAAATTCAGAAACTAGATCTCATCATGCACCATCCTACATGGTGCAAAATATATTAGATAGCAATGGTGATTATTTATTATTAGAAATGTAAATGTCATTAAATGGATCTTCACTCAAATCCAGTTAGGTCTAAATTGGATCACGGTGATCCTATATTGATGATCAAAGCTATTAGATGTAATCCACTATATCTAAACTAGTTATATATCAAAAATCATATAATTTGAAGACATCTAACCTATACATCAAGTGATCAAAAAAATAATAATTTAAATAAATATGAAATAATATATATTTATTACATTGTTTGATGTATAGACTCAAAATCTATAAATTACATATTTTTGATATGTAAGTAGTTTATAAATAGTAGATTACATTCAATAATTTGGATCATCAATATAGGACTTGCATCAGTAGATCTAGATCTTAGCAAATTGGAATGGACCTCTCTCCTTTTATGTATGTGTGTGTGTATATATATCTACATACATCGTATGTATGTATGTATGTATGCATGCCTGCATGTGTATATAGATGTATATTCATGTATGTATTTATGTTTGTAGAGAAGCAGGAAAGGACTTTATTTCTTCAAGAGAAGATGGTACTGACTCAAATCTAAAAATAAATAATGAGAGATGTTGATCACAATCTATATATCACTAAGAATTCTTAGAACTGAAAATCTTGTTTTTGATAGTACCAAGTGGATATAAAAATGAATGACTAAGATAATGTCAGATCATTTTCTGTTATAACATAAGCATTAAAATCTATTGACTTCTAATATAATATTTTGGCATAAATAGATCATGTTCCATAAAATATATTTCCAAGTTAAATGTTTTGTCAAATGAAACCATCCATTTTTTATCTACATTATGTATTAGCTAGAAACCAGCAAAAATGTAACATTTGATTCATAAAACTTTAATGATATCGAACATGCCTAACTAATAGTGATGATACTCATTTTACATGCATTCCATTATTGATTTTGGACTCAAAATGAGTAGCCATGCACCTTTCCTTTCATCCTATATATAAATACAAATATATGTGGATGGGGAGACAAAAGATTCTTTGGTAATACTTTTTTCGAGTAGATATGATAAAATTGGATTGGTATATTTTTTTGAGAAAAAGGTTTTGTTATAGTAAAAGGAACCACTATCGTAGTTATTCATCTCCCCATAGGCCATTATATCATGCTATTAGTAATGTACTACACATGATGAAACCACCACAGCAGCATCAATTGATACCATACTACCAAGGTAAGAGAAAAGAGAAGTTTTTCTGCTTGTTATTGTTAATCTAGATATACTCTTCAATCACTCATTTATCTTTATCCCTTCCTTTAGGGTGAAAATGGATTAGATAATATCCATCCAGTATCCGAATCTATTTGCATATAAATAGAATTTTAAGCATTCAACTAATATCCATATCCGTCAAAAAAATAAATAAATATGGATATTGATATACAACCATCCAATCCGTATTTGAATATCCAATTCTATTTATAATTCTATATAGCATTGATAAATTTTAACAAAATGATCATATTAATAATATACTATTAACTTAATTTACTTTCTACTTAGTTGTAACATTGATTCTATATAAAATTTAATTATCGGACCTATATCCTTATCTATATCCATATATCTATGTACTGTCTGATTTGTACATATATCTATTTAAAATAAATATAAAATAATTTTTATATCAAACTAACATCTATATCTATATTTATAATCATCAAAGAAATAAATATAGATATGAATATTGTGATATCTGATTTGGTTTCAATTTTACTATCTTTGTATATATAATAAAAAAAAAAAAACTACCTCCATAAGTGAGGCTCTGCTCCGGACAATGTTGCTTTCTATCTACGTGAGGAGCACATGCCAAAATTCTAATATTTTGAAAACTTTAACTACATAAAAAATGGGATTAGGCCTATATATGAGATCGATCAGGTTTTAGAATCTGTCCTTTCAGAAAAATAAACAGCATGCAAGCACTGGACTTCTTTTGATGATTACCCCTAAGGTCTCAGAGATAGATTATATTTTGATACCCTTGGATGTATTTACCTGCGCTTGTATGATGTTTAAATCCATCATTTTTTAGGAAAAAACAACATACAAGCGGGTACATCTATGGGCTTCATTAGGAGCTCCGAAGCTGGCCTGGGCCATCCTATTAATGTAGACTTCTAAGACCAGCATATAGGCCTACATACCTATCGTAATCAATAGAGGCCCAACTTGAGCCAGCCCGAAACCAATCCATATACTTGGATTAGGCTGCCCAGAATGGCGTGACGCCCTGACCCAACCCGATTGGCTAAACTAACCAGCTTATTGGACAACTACACAAAAACGTTACAGAAGGCTTGCAAAGGTGACTCACTTTGCTTTTATTCTCGAATATGGATTTTTCTATTTTCCCCTTTGTTGAAAGAGTTTATTGTTAAAATTTTAGAAAGTTTTCTGTCTTGGCCCTGTGTATTTTGTGCACTAGACGGGTCCACAGATGCACATTTGTACGAAACAAAAAGGCATTTAGTATGAAAATATATGCATGCATTATAAAATGTATATAAATATATGGAAGAATTGTTGCAAAACTTTTAAAGCTATATCATTCTTCTTTAAAAAAAAAACCTTCATTTATAAAAGATAAATAAATTGGGTACATTTGGGAAATCCCCAAATTACAAGATGGATCATTCATCCATATATGGACTGCTATATCTATTATTGATCCCACAAATAAAGGAACTGTTATGAGAGATGCAATGGAGTTGTCGTAACTTTCCTCTAATTACCAAATCTAAATGTTGGAGCACTTCTATAAAAGATGAACGCTGATCAAATAAGATACAACTATGATTCCATCCATGATATTATCTCCTCTAATTGGAATGTTGTCTCATCTGATATTGCAACCAAAAGCCTGATCCTAAGCTCCATCAAACTCATATGGCTCTCAAAACAAAGAGTGCTGATTTTGGTCAAATCTAATGCTCATCACAAATCAATACTCTTGCAGAACATTCAGAAGCTTGACAACAAAAAGGAAAATGGCACCCTCTCTTCTCTAAGTTTGATTGTAGAGCCTCCTAGAAGCGAGAACTTCTATCCCTTTATAAGAGAGAGAAAATATATTGGAAACAAAAGCTCAAAATGAGGTGGCTCAAAGAAGGGGATGGTAATACTGCCTTCTTTCATAGAGTTGCCAACTACCATGAGAAGGTTAATTGAATTCCCACCTGTCATGGAAGGGTCAACACTTTATTGAGCATCATTAGATTCTTGATCAGCTAAACTCATATTTTAAAGGCATCTTTGTGAAGTGAAAAAAGGCCACAATTGGCATGAACTGGAGAGCTCTTTATCCCAATCTGCATCTTCATTTAACTATTCTCGATGCTTCTTTTTCGCTTGAGGAAATCGAGGCTACTGTGTTTGGCTTCCCAACACATAGGAGTTTGGGTTTAGATGGATTCTCTGTGACCTTTATTTAGAACTTTTGAACCTTATCAATTCAGATCTAATCACATTATTTCATCAACTTAATGAGTCAAATATTGATCTTCCCAGATTAAACTATGCTCATCTATGTCTTATCCCCAAAAAGAGATTGTCATGGCTCCTACCTTCTGTCCCATTGATCTTATCCACTCTTGCATAAAATGGTCTCGAAAGTTATGCAATTCATCTTCAACCATTCATGAACTCTCTCATCAATCCTTCTCAAATCCCATTTATTAAAGATAGATTGATTCTAAACAATATTTCCTATGCAAATGAAATGATTTACCATTCCAACAAAGGAAGAACTTAGGGAGCAATCTATAAACTCGATTTCTCAAAGGCTTTTAATAAAGTGAACTTAGACTACCTCCTTCAATAACTTGTCCACAGAGGCTTCCCTCCCAAATCGTGTGGTTAAATCCAAAATATCCCATATTCATCCAAGGCTGCAATTAGTAAAAATGGAATGGTAGGAATTGGTTTTGTGCAAGAGCGGACTCAAGCAAGGTGACCCTCTTATGAAGCTTCTCTCAAATGTCAAAGCTGCTAATCTCTACTTAAGATTAGGGGGTTTGGAAATCCTCCATTATGCATCATATTCTTATCTTCATTGAAGGAAAAAAAATTCTTTGCTATTCTCTTTTTTTTTTTTTTTTTGAGGGGAATGGAGGTAGCTAGATGCTACCCTCAAAATTTTATTAAGGAAAAAAATATTTACAAAAGTGAAGAGAAAGAAGAAGTAAAGAAAAGGAGAGAAGAAGAAGGAGAGTTATATTGCTGGCAATAATAAGTCAAGATTCCTCCACAGTTGTCGGTAGTTCTCCTCAATTTTCACTGAGCAAAAGCACTCCCAGATATAGAAAGTATGGAGCACCATTTGCAGGCATTTTCGATGATTCAGAATTTTGGTCGACGAAAATACTAAATTACTGGAATCCCAAAATAACTAAAGAGATGTATCGTTTCTACCCTTTCCATTCGTACCTTTATTTTCAAATCCCTAAATCACTCATTTGGTGGACGAGATTGAGCATCGATGGCTACACCTCTCATAAAAATTAATGAATGCTAACTACATCCCTCATGAATACGATTAAGCACCGATGGCGCCGCATCCCTGGTGAACTTTTGTCGAGATTTTTTTCTATTTTTTTTAGTGGTTTCTCCACTGAATCTGGGAAGATTGGATGAGAAATGCAACTAGACAAGCCTCTTCATGTCTAGTAGATTGGTGTTTTCTTTTCTTCTTCTATTCTTAATTTCTATGCTTTGATTTGGATTTTGAAAAAGGGCTTGTAGCCACAGCCATTAGGTTTTCACTTTTGGGTTTCTTTTGTTTGTTTCTTTTTTTTTCTCGCATTCATATGATTTTTTAGAAATTTTGTGTTAGATGTATACCCTAGAAGTCAATTTGTCTAACACATGTAAATTTTTTAAAGACATAATTTATATCTTTTGACTTATTAATGAAATAAATTAAATTATTTTCATTTATGTTTTGTATCCATAAATAGTCTTAAGGATTAATAAGAAGATAACACATATTTTAAGAGTTAGAATTTGAGAAATACGTCATTAATGATTAATTTCTAAATATTTTGATTAATGGATAATCACGAAGATGGTGATTAATCCGATCGATGCATAAGTCACTTTCTTTAGGATAGACAAGTCTCAAATCTACAGTACGAGGATACTAGAGTGAGAGTGCAAGTATTTGTTAGAGAATAAAGATATCGAGCATGATCGATATGAGAAGTTAGATGGATGGCTATCTACTCGTCAATGATTTACTCAATGCTACAGTAATATAACTAGTCCTTAGACCTGCGGTGCTTCGGCTATTCACAATGAGACTATTACAGTTTGACTGTACATAAACTTGATCCCTAGCTATATGAATCCTCATAGTGCATGTTGACTATGGTAGGTTTATTGTAGAAATAGGATATGCATCTAGATAAAATCTATCATCTTTGGTAGATAAGAAAGATGGTCCTATATAATTTATAAGATTGAATCTAGAAATTCTTGACCAAGATAGTATGAATAGTGAAAAGAAGTTTCCACATACTTCACATCAGGAACTCAAGTTGAATAAATCCTACATATGACAGATGCTGTGATTTGATGAGTAATCCATAATCTCCATCTTGTCAGAATCTTGATAGAAGGACTGTATCTCATGGTAACTGTATTAAGATGTTCATTTTATTTCATTCTGTTGGCCTACAACCATATGCTGCTAGATATCACTGATAGATTATGAGACCCACAGAGAATCAAATAGATGATTGGATGATTCTTTGATGGAAAAGAATTTAAAATATTTCAATCCTTTGAAAAGAGTTTCAATGATGTTGTGATAGAGATCACAATATGACTTACCACCAGACAGAATAAAATCTATGGGATCACACACAAAAGGAGTTTGAGACTGATCAAATGGTTGGAATCTAAAATTATCAAGATGATTGATAATTGAATTAATTATAATTGTTACAAATAGCAAAGACTTAATTGCTAAAGATTAGCAAGTTTGAGGAAGGACTAATGTGCAAATATTGCATGTCTTAATTTGATTGGATCAAACTAATTCAAATTGAATCAAATAGAGATTTGGATTCCATTGAATTGGGGTCAAGACTTGGATTAAATTGGGCTTAGGTCACATACAACCAAATGAGTTTGGATGTATTAGGTGTGTGACACCTAAGTCTAGCCTAATTGATTTTGACTTGGTCTTGGACCAGTCAACCTGATCCACTCCCAGGGTTTCTTGAATGAAACCCTAGGCACCATAAGAGGGAGCAAATGGGTTGCCACATCTAGGGTCTGTGAAATTCTAGCTATCCAAGCCAAACATGGAAGTTTCTTAGCTGATTTAGGTGGGCGGTAACACTGGGATTCTCTCCTTAGAGTCCTAGCCATCAGAGACTCTTTTGGATGATTTATTCCAAAAAACTTAGGACGCCTCTTTAGGATTTTGTTCCTATAAATATGTGGCCAAACCCAAGGGTTTATGAGCTCCCATGCCCCATAAGATTCCCTTTGCTCCTAGGTTGCCACCCCCTCTTCCTTTCCTCTCTTCTCAATGCCCAAGGGCAGTTGTTGAAATCCAATTTCAACAAGAAGTTCTAGTCTTGTTACATTTCTCAAAGAGTTGAGAAGGATCTTCCATCAAGCAAGAATTCCATAAGAGAGATAGCAACCCAGAGATCAGATCATTGCAGATCAGCCCTCCAACTCCATGTGGATATCCGTAGAGGTCGGACACTTAGGTGGCTGTATATAAGGAAAGGCATAAATCCACAATCATCAGTTATAGTGTTCATCTATCCATGCAAAGGTATAATAGAAAAGTTATTTTCTTATTATTATTCTATTCCTTTCTTCCATGTACATTAGGGTTTTAATTATAGGTTTTCTCTTTCATACGACGGATTGGGTAGTTTTAATTTCATTGTGCATGTTAAACAGATTAGATCTATTTTTCTTCTTTACCAACTCTATTAATTAATAAGATTAATTAAATTCATATGATATTTATTTTAATTAATTTGATTAATTAAAATATATATGAGATGTTGGATGTATATCCTAGAAGTCAGATTGACGGATACTTGTAAAATATTTTAAGACATAATTTATAATTAATTTTATATTGATAAAATTGAGTTATTTTCATTCACATTGTATTTAATAGTATCTGTGAATCATCCATTGGATTAATAAGTATGATGATATATATTCTCAAGAGTTGAGAATTTGAGACATGTGTTATTATAGTTAACTCATAAATTATTTTCGATCGTAGGATTATCACGGGGATAGTGATCGATTCAGAAGATTGATGTATGATCGCTCCCTTCAGATAGATGAGTCTTAAATCTACGGTATAGAGATACCAAAATAATATACAGGTGCTTATTAAGAATAAAATATCGAGCATAACTATTTACGAGCAGTCACAAAGATATCTATCTTCTTGTCAGTGACATGCTCATAGCTCTAGTTGTGTATTTAGTCCTTTAACCTGAGCTGCATCGATTATTCACCTTGAGGATGCTGTAGTCTGAATACATCATAACTCGATCTCCTAGCCATATAGAGCCTTGAGGTGTATGTTGGCTACAATATGTTCATTATAAGAATTGAGTTACACTAAAATAGGATCTATCGATCTTGATAGAGAAGGAGTAGTCCTATGAAGATCATGAGATTGAGTCCTAAAGCCTATGACCATGGCAGTGTAAAAGATAGAAAAGTATTTCTATTGAATTTCATATCGAACTTGAATCGAATAATTTTATTATATTACAGGAATAAAGTTTGATGAGTTAACCTTGACCTCGATCCTGTCAGGACTCATGATAGAAGAATCGGATCATATGATAACTATACCTAAAGGTTCTTTTTCAGTTCTGATAGATTGTCACTGCATACTGTTAGGTGTCACTGGTAGATGGTGGGATAAATTAAATTATTTTGATGATCGATAATTTTAATTGACTGAATTCAAAAGAGTTTCGATCTATCAAAAAGTATTTCGATGATGTTGCTAATAAAAATCATAATATATCCCATTATTATACAAAATTGAATCTATGAGATTACACAACAAAGGACTTTGATCTAGGATTGCTTAATTGAACTCGATTGATCCAATTGGATCTAAGACAATCATGCTAGCACATGATTAGACCCAAGTTTCTCCTAGATTGGGTTTTCTATCAAATAGGGTTCAGCCTAATCAAGTTGGGCTCTTATCAAGCACCAATTGTTAGTTGCAATTAACTTCATTCGGTTGAATTTGAATTTGATTCAAATTTTCTCGAGTGGTTGGATGGGAAAGGAGGAGGGTGCCAAGTGTTGGCACGCCCCTCCTTTCTCCATGAGTTCTTGAGAGAGAAGGGACGCATGCCCCTTCTGGATGAAATCCAGAGGCGTGCGCCCCATGTGGATAAGGATAAGTGGATAGGAGGTTGTCCATTTGAATTCAAAGATTAAATTTGAAATGTTCAAATTTAAACCAAGTTGTTGGCATAATGTCTACTTGAATTTTGAATGGATTAAATCCTTTCACACTTTGTCAGATTTTTGGTGTAATTGTTACATGAAGAAATAAGAGAAGAAAATGGCTTCAGTCCTCATTTTTTGCATGGAGAAACATAAGGGTCGATGCCCTTATGGATAAGAAGGATGGGACGGCCTTATTTGAATTGAGAATTCAAATGGGAGCCATTCCTAGTGGGTTAGATTAAGGCTTGGGTCTATAAAAGGACCCCTTACTGTTGGTTCGGTATCTAATAGTTAAACCTAAAATCTTGCTACTCTTCCATCTCAAATTTCCTCTCTCATGCCTAAGGTGTTAGGCTAATACTCTGCACCACTTTTCTCCAATTCCACATGCCAAGAGTCGGCTGCTGCCATGTCCCGTGCCCAAAGGAGTTGGGCTGATCCTTGAAGCACGCTTGAAGGATTTCAGGCACCATCCAACTGAAGAAAGGAGAAAGACTGCGACAAGTATTGATCTGACTACCCCAGAGATCAATTCATCGTTGATAAAGGGCCATTAGATCTATCTTGGAGAAGGCGAATCAGATTTGGAGAAAGAGTCCTAGATGAAGGTCCGAGTGGATATCTATAAAGATCGGACACGTGCGCAGCTCAACAGCGGACCTTGATAAAATCACGATCATCAAATTATGGAGATCATCTACCCATGCAAGGTGATGTGATCATCCTTATTATTATTTACATGCTGATTTATTATGCTTAATATCTGATTTAGATCTATGCCTTGCATGCCAGATCGGATCGAAATTTTGAATTCCACTGCCTCTAATCCGAACCGATCTGGTGCGACAATCTGATCCTTCAACTGATATCAGAGTCAGGTTGTATGGATCATAAATCTAAATCAGATCTGATCTGATTTAGATGTAATCTAAAGTAGTGATCAAATTTAAAATATTAGATTAGATCTAATTTTCAGCACGATTAGATAGATCTAAAAGTAGTTTAGATTTGATCGCAAGCATGCTTTTAGACTAGATCTGTTTTGATATATGAGATATGTGTGTAAATCTAGTTTAACGTCTAAGTAGCCAAGTACTCCAATTAGATTTATCACCAAGTCATCTGGTCATAAGAGAAAGCAAGAATTAAAGTCCCTCTCTTGTCCAATCAAAGGGTTCTCTTATGATGTATAGGGGTGCCGTGTGATTACATCCCATGAAGAAGAACAGTAAAAGAAAAATTTAATTTTCTGCAAAATCTTAGATCCAAAAATCTAGATTTTGATGTATAATTTAATTATTTAGATTTTAAAATTATTTAATTTTAAATTAGAACTTTTTATTATGTATGGATTGTTAAAATTGTGAAACTCATTGCTGGTACACCCGTCAAGTCGACTTGATTCTTCTTCGAGTCGGCTTGAGTTCCTGACGAGTCGACTCCTTTTCATCAGAGTTGACTTGAGATCCTGCGGAGCCAGCTTAGTTTGCAGACGAGCCAACTCGATTCAATGGACTATGGCAAATAGATTCTCTATTTGTCACTGGGAGTCGGCTTGGTTTAGACTCGAGTCGACTCATTGTGATGAGTCGACTCGGGTCCAAGGCGAGTTGACTCGAGGGTGAGCAAAAAAATTTGTATATGATGTAATATTGATCTAAATTGTTTAGACATATGATTAGATCCATAGACTTAATTGAGAATTAAGATATGAAATTAAACAGATC
>KE505507.1:336485-348150 GCA_000441515.1 Elaeis oleifera
TTTATTTTTTAACTATTTACGATGAAAATATTATCATCATAAATAATCAAGTATTTATGATGAAATTTTTTCATCATAAATACTCAATTATTTATGATGAAATATTTTTATCACAAATAATCTATAATTTTAAATTTTTAAATTTCTTATTTTTTCAAATATTGATGATGAAAATATTTTCATTTAGAATAATCTTATTGCCAATGAAAAATATTTTTATCGTAAATACTTAAATTATTTATGATGCATTATTTTGACAAAAAAATTCATCGTAAATAATATGTATTTATAATAGAATAATTTTTTCATCATTGATAGATAATTATTATGATGAAAAATTATTTTATCATAAATATTTTATTATTTATGATTAATTTATTTTTTATCATAAATATAATTAGTGACGATGAAAAATATTTATGTCGTAAATAATTCTATCGTAAAAATGCTCTTTTCTTGTAGTGGTTACATTAAAGAAGACAGGATTAACGGATTGGAGAACATCAGACTATTATGTCTGTTGACTTTCGAGTCATATCTGATCTATGAATCATATCTTCAGAAAAAAATGACCAAGCTGTCCTTTATAGGACATGGGGAAAGGATCACAGAAATACTTGCTCTGGTGCATTCTAATTCTATGGCCCATTCGATGCACCGATCAGAGAAGATTTTCTCTACTTTATTATCTTTATCGATGATTTTTTATGGCATGGATATGTGTACCTTATGCATCACAAGTCTGAAGTCTTTGAAAAGTTCAAAAATTCAGACATGAAGTAGAGAAACAAATCGAAAAGCCCCTTAAGATTCTTCGATCAAATCGAGAAGGTGAATATCTTAGTAAAAAATTTTGAATTATCCTAAGGAACATGATATAGTCTCACAATGGATTCCGTCTGGAACATCTCAACTCAATGGAGTTTCAAAATGGAGAAATCGAAACTTATTAGATATGATTCATTCCATGATGAGCTTCACAGACCTTCCTATTTTTTTTGAAGATATTATCTTTTGACTGTCATTTATGTGCTGAATAGGATTTCATCTAAAATCATTTCTATCACACCATATAAGATATGACATGATAAGAAATCAAGTTTGAGTCACCTCAAGATTTGGGGTTGTCCGGTCCATGTCAAACGACAACAGGTGGATAAGTTAGAAATCAGATCTCTTAAAGCTCATTTTATTAGATATCCTAAGGAGTCTTTAGGATGTTATTTCTATCTTCTGAAAGATCACAATATGATTGTGAGTCGGTATGCAGTCTTTCTTGAAAATAATTTATTCAAGATGGAGGTATGGAAAGATAGATCAGGCTCGAAGAAAAAGTTTTTGAAGAGCAGCGAGTCTTAGAACCTGAGGAATCAATTCAGTCTGAGCCGATCCATACACTTCCTCCTCCACCTCGTAAGTCTAGTAAGATTTTTTATCCTCCTGAAAGATACTTAGGTATTATCTCAGAGAATGTAGAGAAAATATTCTTCACAAAAAATGGGATATAAAGAGATAACCCTAAAACCTATAACGAGGCGATATCAGATATCGACTCCGAGAAGTGGTTAGAGACAATGAAGTCAGAAATTGACTCGATACACTCAAATGAAGTCTGGACCTTAGTAGATCCACTTGAAGGTATTGTATCTATTAGGTGTAAATAGATCTTCAAGAGAAAGATAGATATAGATGGAAAGATAGAGACCTTTAAAGCTAGGCTCATGACGAAAGGGTATAGTCAGTGTGAAGGCATTGACTATCTGGATACTTTCTCATTCGTGACCATGCTTAAGTCCATCCGCACATTACTTGCCGTTGCAGCATATTTCGACTACGAAATATGGTAAATGGATGTGAAAACGACATTCTTGAATGGATATCTTAAGATAGATATCTATATAGAACAGTCACTTAGTTTCACTTTCAGTGATAGTGATCACAAAATTTACAAACTACAAAGGTCTATTTATGGATTCAAGCAAGTATCTCAGAGTTGGAATGCTTAGTTCAACGATGTAATCAAATCATTTGGTTTCATCAAGAATGAGAAGGAACCATGTCTCTTCAAAAAAGTTGTGGGAGCACTGTCACGTTCCTCGTATTATACGTGGATGACATCCTCTTGATTGAGAATGATATTCTCATGTTAACCACGGTCAAAGTTTGATTATTTAAGGAGTTTTTCATGAAAGATCTAGGAGGGACATCCTTCATTTTAGGGATTAAGATCTATAGAGATAGATCTAGAAGGATGCTAGAATTGTCACAGAAAATATACATTGAGGAGGTGTGAAGAGCTTCAGCATGGAGAACTTCAAAAGAGCTTTGGTACCCTTCAGACATGGCATTCATCTTTCTAAGAAATGTACCCCAATACACCGAAAGAGATTGAATGCATGAGCAAGATTTCTTATGCTTCGACCATAAGAAGCCTCATGTATGCCATGCTTTGTACGTCATCTGATATCACCCAGCTTGAGTGTCACAAGTAGATATCAGTCGAATCCAGATAAAGAGCACTGGACTTCTATGAAATATATCCTTAAGTACTTAAAAAAACTAAGGATATGTTTTCGATCTTTGTGAATGGAGAACTTAAAGTGCAGGGATATACTGATTTAGACTTCATATCTGATACTAATGATCGAAAGTCGATATCAGAAAGTATTTTTTGTGTAATGATGGTGCTGTCACCTGAAAGAGTTTCAAGCAGACTGTGATTGCAGACTCTACCATGGAAGCAGAATACATCGTCATATCGGAAGCTACGAAGGAGGCATTCTGGTTTAAAAAATTATTGCAGAACTAGATGAGATGGCATTAGATGCCGTCCCACTCTGCTGCGACAACAACGGTGCCATAGTCCTAGCTAAGGAGCTGAGATCTTACCAAAAATCTAAGCACATTAAGCAGCGGTTCCACCTCATCCATGATTACCTCGAGAAAGGATACGTCGAGGTGAAGAGAGTCGATATCGCAGACAACGTGGCTGACCCATTGATGAAGCAATTGAGCCAATAAAGACTGAAGCCCATCTTGAGAAGATGAGATTTGGATTTGTAGCCAATTGACTTTAGTGCAAGTAGGAGTTCATTGGATGTATGTCCTAAAAGCCAGATTGATCGATACTTATCAAACATTCTTAGGGCATAATTTATAATTAACCTTTATATTAATAAATTAGATTATTTTCATTCACATTGTGTTTAATAGCATCTGTGAATCATCCATTGGGTTAATGGGTATGATGACATATATTTTTAAGAGTTGAGAATTTAAGACATGTGTTATTATAGTTAACTCATAAATTACTTTCGATCATAGGATCATCATGAAGATGGTGATCGATCTAGAAGATTGGTGTATGATCACTTTCTTCAGATAGATGAATCTTGAATCTACGGTGTGGAGATATCGGAGCAAAGTATAGGTACTTGTTAAGAACAAGGGTGCTGAGCATAACATTTACGAGCAGTCACAAGGATATTACCTTCTCGTCAGTGATATACTCATAGCTGCGATTGTGTGTTTAGTTTTTGACCTGAGATGCATCGATCATTCACCTTGAGGGTGCTGTAGTTTGACTACACCATAACTTAGTCTCCTAACCATATGGAGTCTTGAGGTGTATGTTGGCTACAATATATTTATTGTAGGAATTGGATTGCACCAAGATGGATCTATCGACCTCGATAGAGGAGGAATGGTCCTATGAAGATCATGAGATTGAGTTCTAAAGTCTATGACCATGACAGTGTGAAAGATAGAAAAGTATTTCTATTTGGTTTCACATCAGACTCGAATCAAATAATTTTATCATATGACAAGAATGAGGTTTGATGAGTTAACTTGATCTCGATCATGTTTGGACTCACGATAGAAGAACCGGATCACATGATAATTGCACCTAGTGGTTCTTTTTCAGTTCTAATAGATTGTCACTATATACTACTAGGTATCACTGGTGGACTATGGGATCAATTAAAATTATTTCGATGATCGATAATTCTAATTGGCTAAATTGAAAGAGTTTTGATCAATTGAAAAGAGTTTCGATGATGTTGCTGATAGAGACCCCAACATATCTCATTACCATACAAAATTGAATCTATGGGGTCATACAATAAAGATTTTGGTTTAAGATTACTTAATTGGATTCAATTGGTCCAATTGGAATCTAAGACAATCATGCTAGCACATGATTAGATCCAGATTTCTCCTGTATTGGGTTTCTATCAGATAAGTTCAACCTAATCTAGTTGAGCTCTTAATTAAGCACCAATTGTTGGTTGCAATTAACTTCATTCGGTTGAATTTGAATTTGATTCAATTTTTTTTGAGTAGTTGGATGGGATAAGGAGGGGGGGTCAAGTGTTGGCATGCCCCTCATTTCACTATGAGTTCTCGAGAGAGAAGGGACGCATGCCCCTTCTGGATGAGATCCAGAGGCATGCACCCCATGTGGATAAGGATAAGTGGATAGGAGGTTGTCCATTTGAAATTAAAGATTAAATTGAAATGTTCAAATTTAAACCAAGTTGTTGGGATAATGTCTACTTGAATTTTGAATGGATTAAATCCTTCCACAGTCTTTCAGATTTTTGGTGCAATTGTTACACGAAGAAATAAGAGAAGAAAAGGGCTTCAATCCTTATTTTTTGTGTGGAGAAACATAAGGGCTGATGCCCTTACGGATAAGAAGGATGGGACGGCCCTATTTGAATTGGGAATTCAAATGGGAGCCGTTCTTAGTTGGTTGGATTAAGGTTTAGATGTATAAAAGGGCCCCTTGCCGTTGGGTTCAATATCTAATAGTTAGACCTAAAATCCTGCTGCTCTTCCACCTCAAATTTTCTCTCTCACGCCTACGGTGTTAGGCTGATACTCTCCACCACTTTTGCCCAATTCCACATGCCCAGAGTAGGCTGCTACCATATCCCATGCCCAAAGGAGTTGGATTGATCCTTGAAGCACGCTTGAAGGAGTTCAAACGCCATCCAACTGAAGGAAGAAAAAAGGCTGTGACAAGTGTTGATCTGATAGCCCCAGAGATCGGTTCATCACTGATCAAGAGCCATTAGGTCCACCTTAGAGAAGATGGATCAGATCTGGAGAAAGAGTCTCAGATGAAAGTTTGAGTAGATACCTGTAGAGGCCAGACACGTGTGCAGCTCAACAGCGGATCTCGACAAAACCACAATCATCATATTGCAAAGATTGTCTATTCGTGCAAGGTGATGTGATCACCCTTATTATTGTTTGCATACTGATTTATTATGCTTAATATCTGATTTACATCTATGCCTTGCATGCCGAGTTGGATCGAAAATTTTTGAATTTTGCTGCCTCTGATCCGAACCGATCCAGTGCACCAACCCGATCCTTCACAAGAAATCTAAAAATTTCTTCATCCTCATCATGAATTCATATTATTAATTTGTCTTTGATTTTCTTTTGGTTATGTTTGATATCATATTTGGTTTTTCTCTCTACTTTCCTCCAAAGATTCTTCTTAGAAGGTGTATCCTCCACTCAGCAAATTAATATGATCTACCTCCTTTCAGCGACAAGCATTCTCATTAGAGACTGACTTTAATATTTTTCTGTTGGTAGTATATTGTCAACCAAGGTTAGTTCCCTTTTGAAATTATACATTAGGGATAGTTATGGCCTTAATTGTTAGAGCCAACACTGACAGACTCTTCTTAGGTCCTACCCAGTAGGTTCTTGTGGTTCACGAGACTCAAAATCATGGGGATTTTTTATCCTATTACCGTTATTTTAAAATAATTTATCAAATAATGTTCTTTAAAAAAATTTACCAAACTACTGCTCAAAAAAAATTGCTCTATGATAGAGTGACTTTAGGTGCCATCGGGAGCCATGTGGGAGTATGAGACAGCCAACAAAATCATGGAGTCAGCCAAAAAAAGTCACCTTGTGGAAAGACGACTTCATAGTCGCCTTATCACACGGCGACCATATGAGTCGCCCTCCCAGAGCGTGAGTATGAAAGTTGCCCTTCCAAACATGGACTTTTAAGGGACAGGCAAAAAAAAAAAACCACCCCTCCTCCCCACAGTCGTCCACAGGCGCTCCCCTCCTCCCCACTCCCGACCCTCCACAATCGGTCCCTCCTTCCCACTCCCAACCCTCCACGGTCCCCTCCTCCCCGCACGATCTATCCCTCTCAGTCCCCTCCTCCTCCCCATGCAATGTCTCCCTCTCAGTCCCCCTCCTCGTGCGATCCCACCGTTCGGTGCCCCTCCTCCCGTGCGAACTCTCCCTCTCAGTCCCCCTCCTCTCCACATGAACCCCGTCGCCGATCTCGATCCCTAGTGCAAACGCCCCATTGCTCCTCTCAGTCTCCAGCGCAAACGCCCTACCTCAGTCCCCTGCGACCATCCCCCTCCTCCTCTCCAGCAACCCTCCTCCTCTCGTTGCGAGAACCCCAGTCTCCTCCTCCTCCCCGGCGTACCTCCCATACTGCCGCCGACACTCAAGGATAATTTTTTTATTTTATGAATTATTTTTTATTGAATTATAATTTATTTTATAAATTTATTTATAATTTTATAACGGAAGGTAATTTATACAGAAGATAATTTGTTTGATTGGTTGGCCCAAAATCCCTTGGATTCATGGCCCATTAAGTAAATTTTGCATTACATGGAACCTAGACCCGTCTTTTGATCAATGTACATATTCTAAAACATCTGTACAATTATTTTTTTTATATGGATGGGAGAATTATGTATATTGATCAATTGATTATTCAATTTGAATAGTTTAAGAATTATAATTAATTCTATAGATAATTATGATAATCAACTGATGTGCAATAGGGGTCAAAAAAAATTTTGGACAGTATTTTTCATTAGTTCTCCTCACATATTTTTCAGCCGTGTGAGGAGAACCAAGGAGAAATGCTGTCAAAATTTCTTTCGACCCCTATTGTACATCGGTTGATTAACATAATTACCTATAGAATTAATGTAATTTCTGAATGGGATAGGACCTAACTTTACCTAGTAGACAGCAATAGGATGCATTTGTTATGAAGTTATTTGAAATATTAAGTACTTCCTCTTAGTGAATATCTGTTTATATATTCATGTGGTTACTTCACACAATAATTTTTAACAAAATAGATCTAAATCTTGTCACTGTTATCTTCCATTGGGATGGGAGCATCAGTCATAATGCTAACAGTGCATATTATGATGGTGGAAGGATCCGAATGATCATGGTAGACCGAAACGTAACATATCTAAAATTTGTGCGAGTCTGCTATGCTGTCACCAGATGGAACCCCAATCACTGTGAAATTTTTCTATTATGTAGATTTTTGATGCATACTGTTGGACAGTATTTGGCTGTACCTATTGAAGATGATCAGAACACTAACATCATCTTGAGCATCCCATCAGAGGAGGTTTTTCAAACTGTTGAAATTTTTATTGAGCCGGCAGCCGTAGGAGTTTCGGGTGGTGATGAATAGTATGTTAGTGTGTCTCAGACTGTATCTGCCCCACTTGTGTAGTCGAAGATGGATGGTTCTCTATCTGATACAGTTTTAATGATTGATGAAGCTGGATATCAGTACGAAGGCACCCATGTATGTACCATTGATGGACCAGCAGCATCCATAACCAGTAGTCCTCAGTATATGGTAGGTACGGAGTCTGTATATCAATATTTATATAACATCGTATTTGATGATACGGATACCAATCCTAGTTATGTGGCAGCCATCGTGAAGCATGTGGAGCACGATCCCGTATCACTTAATCAGCCACATACAATACGTGCCGGACTAGAAGGATTGGGAACTATAATGACTGAGATAACTTTATTTGAAAATGAAGCCACTGTTAGTTATGATCCTAACCCTGCTGATGATGAAGACGAAGATGATGATGCAGAGTCTGATGACAGTGATAGTGGAGAATCTAGTGTAGAAGAGGATGTCCCACCATATGAGGCATCCCTTGTTCCTGAATTTGGACTAGTTGATGCATCCGACGATAAGGCTACATCCCATGGAGCTTTGCCGCTAGAACATCCATTATTGGTAGGAATGAAGAGTTAAGAAAGAATGATATGTGGGTTGAAAGAACAAGTCTAACGTGTCATGAAATAATATGCCATTCGTACCCACCATCCTTTCAAAGTCATCGAGTCAGATAGAGTTAAATGGAGCGTCGTGTATAAACAGTCTGATATTTGTACTTGGCATCTCCGTGCATTCCTTCAGACCAAGACACAGCGATGAGAGATTATGGTATATAAAGGGCCACACATATGTTTGAATACAGATATGATGCGAGATCATCCACAGCTTGATACACGCATGATTGTCTATGTCATTAGAGGATCGGTTAGAGCAGAGATATCCATATCCATATCAGCCTGCCAGGCTTATGTACGTGATGCATGGCAGTGCGAGGCATCTTATAGAAAGACATGGATAGCCAAATAAATTGTTATGGGTGAGCTATTTGGAGATTGGACAGAGTCCTATAATGCATTGGGTCCTTGGCTAGCTGCAGTTCATCGTGCCAATGAGGGAACCGTGATAGATTTTACAAAATTTCCTACAACAGATGCAAACATAGAGGTGTTCCATCAAGTTTTTGGGTATTTGGTCCATGTATTCAGGGCTTCCAGTTCTGTCACCCACTAATTAGTATCGATGCAACGTATTTGTGTGGTCGATATAAGGGTACTCTCATGATAGCTGTGGAAAGAGATGTAAATGGAAGTATCCATCCTCTAGCATTTGCCATTTGTGAAGGCGAGAACCGTAGTAGTTGGTCATAGTTTTATGGCATTTGTGCTATTATGTGGCACGTGATCATATAGGGATTGGCATAATTTCAGACCGGCATAAAAGAATATTAGCTGCTGTTTTAGATCAATCTATTGGATGGATAGCACCATATGGATATCAAAGATTATGTCTTCGACATATTGAGGCTAACTTAAATGGTCGATTTCATGATGCTGCATTTTTAGCTTATTTCCATCAAACTACAAAGCAAAATTAACCCTGAAAGTTTGATCGAAGCATGCAACATATTGAGAGAACATGGCCCAATTGCTTCCAATATCTGAAAATATATCCACTTGATAATCTAAGTAAATGGGCGCTAGTGCATGATACAGGTGGATGTAGGTATAGAATAATGAATACTAATCTATCTGAAAGTTTCAATAAGGTGTTGAAGGGGGCTCGCTCATTGCCCATTACTACTCTTGTTCATCTTTCTTCGAACGTTTGTCCAAGTGGTTCAGTGTCAGATCTGTAATTACAGCACGAAGAAGGGAGGCCAGTAGAATATTCACAGATAAGATTAGACGAAAGTTAAATGCACAGCAGTTGAAGTCTAGGGAGCATTGTGTGATTAAGTACAATAACCAATCAGGTTTGTATGAGATTCGATTGAGGTGAAGGCATTACAGTCCCGATGAACATGATTATACACAGACAATCGACTTAGGGGCATGCACATGCACATGTAGAAAGTGGCAGTTACTGCATTATTCATGCTTGCACTTGTTTGCTGTTTATGCCAGTGAGAGCTTAGATTAGAAGCAATTCGTTGATGACTATTATACTATTGCACATTATGAGTAGTCATATGCATTTACCTTTCATCCTCCAGAGAGTCCGTATTATTGGCCTGAGTAGACTGCATCGAGACTGATACCGCACCCATGTACAAAAAGATAAGGAAAGGGACATCCACAATTAAGGAGGATTCGAAATGATATGGATGCAATGAAACGTCAAAATATTGTACGGTGTGAATTATGCAAGGAGATAGGGCATAATCGACATAGATGTCCCCAATGACACTAATTTATCTCTACTTTTCATATGGTCTATCTTTATGTAATGCTTGTATTCTTTTTAAACTATTTTGATTATATAATCATATTATGTAAATGCTTGAAAAATATATGAAATGATGATATTGTTAATATTGGCTATTTAATGTTCTTATTATCTTTGTCATACACTTGTCTTTATATTTTGCACCTCAAACATGGCTTGTTCAGACTCCGACATGCATCCAGGGTCGATTGACCCTACCATACTCTATCTCCAGACTCGATACCGTAGTGACAGTATATATTCTGGAGAGGATATACGGCCCCTGCGCTGTAGACATAGAGGCTCCACCACAATACGCGTCTGGTGGACACATCAGAGGATTGTAGTTGATGTTGTATATCTGTATGAGGCGAATATCTCTCTAATTCTTTGATATGATAGACTAAATTACGAATGTCCTATCTTATATCCTGCACTGCTGAAATAAGATTGTCCAATTTTGCTCAAACAAAAACTATGTATGCCGCTAGGATCCATTCGTGCAGTGCTCTCTCCTGAAGACGAGGATTGAAGAATAGATACAACCTCCCAAGTGATTGCACTGACCATATCTGGAGTCATCCTTACTTGCTCAACAGGTTTTATAGACCTGAAAGGTCCTGCTTCACTCCTCCTGGAAGAAGGTCCTGCTTCACTCCTAAGTCTTTCTTCACTCCTAAGTCTTTCTTCCTCAACTGAAATATCTTTGTCCATATATTATCTCCTTCCATCCTTTCTAATCTACTCACCATCAATTTTAATTCAATGCATTTTGTGTAGGGCTCCTTCATTAATTTTGCTACCTCTACCTAATTTTGTTGATTGTTCACCCTAAATCTTTACTCCATAATATTTAAAGATATGAGTTAACATCATGGCATAAGACAGAGACGTCTGTGTCCTACCCACCGCTTTTTGCATAACCTTGATGATCATTTTTGAAAGATTGAGTGGGATACATTTAACTATATGATATATAATTGCTACGTCCCTATCTGTTACAGTATCAAATCCTCCTATCTGAGGTTGTATAATCCAGCAAATAATTATATGGAGTAGTCTCATTTCAATATTTAAGTATCTCTCATAAATTTTTTGAAATTGACCATGATCTTCTACCCCAATAATAGTTTCTACTCTTGTAATTCTATCTCCTCTACTGTCCCGTAGCTCACCTATGGTTGAAAGTTTTAAAATTTCTCCTAGTATTTCATCATAAAATAATTTTTTTTCTTAACTGAAGATGATACGGTATCTTCTTCAAATAAAATATTCTCATAAAATTTTCTAACTAACTTTATAAATATTTGAGCTTCAGCTGTGCAGATAAATTTTCATCCTATGGCTCTAATTAAGTTTGCAATCTCAAATCCCTCTGAATCTAAAAAGTTCATATCAACAATATGGCTGGAGAGAATATTTTTATCACTTACTGGAGTTCTCGGAGTTCTCAAAGGAGGTGATCTTGAAGAAGGAGGTGATGGTGCTTCACTTGCATCTCTTCCCCTTCTGCTTTCTTCGCTTCTGCTTGCTCTTTGGCCCCTTCTGCTTTCTTCACTTTTGCTTGCTTTGCTTGCTCTTTGGCATTGGGAAGATGCATCTTCAGAGCTATCAGGAAGGAGGTTGAAGGTTGGCCGAGAAGGAGATGGAAAGGAGGTTTTTGGCTTGAGAAGGAGATTGTTTGTTTGAGATTTAAGATATGAGTGGAGATGGTATGATGGTTGTGAAGATGAGAGCTAGAAGTTCTGAGAAGAACGGAAGGAAAAGAAGATGAATAGGAGTCGA
>KE505508.1:0-16982 GCA_000441515.1 Elaeis oleifera
CGGCTCCGTTGTTCGTCGACCTTCTACAGTCCTCATCGGGCTCCGCTACTGACCGATCTCCAACAGTGGCAGGCGACCGGGCTGAGCTCCCTCCAAGTCTGGTCGACGACCGAACTTCACCAACTGCAGGTCGCTGCTAGTGCCAGACCTCAGCCGAGCTCCTACGGGAGCGAACGGAGAAATCCGGACTCCTACGAGAGCCATTCCGACTCAACCGAGCTCCTACGGGAGCGAGCAGATCAACCCGGACTCCTGCGGGAGCTGGCCTATATCACCTAGACTCCTACGGGAGCCAGACGTCTTCTCCAAATCCCTGCCACAGGTATACTCTACCCGGACTCCTACGGGAGCCGAACTCCTTCTCCTAACCTCTGTCGCAGGAAGAGTCGATCCGAATTCCTATAGGAACCGGACTCCTTCTTCAGGCCCTTATCCCAGGCTGACGTCGTCCAAACTCCCTTGAGGAGCGGTCAACCCCGAGCTCCAACTGCGAGTGGTCCGTCTTAAATAAACTTCCCCGAACCTCTGGCCATGGACAAGTGCCTCCCCATCTTATGCCGCGGGGGGATTTTGGCCAAGCTTCTTCAATAAGCTGTTTCCGTCCGAGCTTCTACCAAGACGAACACCAACCGGGCTCATGTAACCAGGCCTCCCAGCGGACAGCCTTCAAGTGAACCCCCCGCGCCAGGCCGATTCCAGCCGAGCTCCGCCAATAGAAATCCTCCAGCAGAGCTTCCCCAGCAAAACGACTTCAGCCCACGCAGCACCAACGTGTGGGATACCCGTCGGCAGCGGGTTAGTCAACAAACTTCGAAAACGTCCGGACGTCCTTCAGACCAGGGACCACGTCTCTCCTCCAGACGCCCTTACAGAGCTTCACCCGTTGAGCTCAGGCTCACTAACAGGCCGCCGTAATGGCCACAGCGCCGCACCACTTTCTGCAATAAACCCCACGCGGCTCCATCATGCTCTGGCAAGTCACGACAACGGACATCATTCCACTCTCCACAACAAGCCCACGCGGCAAGCCGTGATGATGTCCACGTCTCTGCTCCACTACCCTCCGTAATAAACTTCTGAATGATGCACTACCAGGCGGTTACAGGTGTCGCCATCAAGTCTGCTACGCCCTCTGCCTGTAAATAGGCATCCAGATACATTATTCTTTAAGCTCTAGTCTCCATCTAAAAACTCTGCTAAAATCTCCGTTCGAGCACTCCATTCTTGTTAAGGTAGAGAACTGACTTGAGCGTCGGAGGGTCTTGCCGGAGCAACCCCACCTCCGGTTTAGACTTCTTTTGCCGGTCCCGGCGGCGACCGCGGCACCCTCGACTCCAGCATCTCCGACGCTGGCGGATTTTTGCAGCAACACTCTGTAAATATACCCTTGTACTTTTCAGAAGGACAGGAGATTCAACTAGATCTACGAGATGGATGAGGTACACCATTTATTGGCTCAATGGGTTCTATAGGCTTTATGACTCATTGTTGCTCTTAAGAGACTTTTTCTTCGAGCTATAATTGTCTCCCACTGTTTTCATCATGGATAAACTGTTTTTCAGAAAGACAGTGTCGGATCACAATGTGATTGTGATCCTCTAGAAGGCAAAATTAGTATTCCAAAACTCTTTTAGATACCCTACGAGCTCTCATAGACCTAATCTCTATCTTGTTTGCCTAATATTGCTTGACATGGGCCGGACATCCTTGAATCTTGCGATGATCAAGACTTAATTTCTTACCATGTCATATCTTATATGGTGTGGTAAGAACGGATTTAGAGGGAATCCAATTTACCAAGTAATTAGTGGTAAGCTAAGTATGTCTCCTAAATAATGAAAAAGTCAGTGAAGCTCATTATGGATCGAACCATATCCAATAGGATCCGATTTCTTCAATCTGAAAATCCCGTTGAGGCATTTCAGGTGGAGTCCATTATGAGACTATGCTGTTTTCTTGAGATAATCGAGAAATTCTTTAGATATTATTTTTCTCGATCTAATCGAAATACCTTTAGGGTTTTTTAATTTGCTTCTCTATTTTATATCTGAATTCTTTGAACATTTCAAAGGCTTCAGATTAGTGTATCTCATATACATACCTGTATTGTGGACAATCAACGGTATAGATAATTAAGTAGAGATAACCTTCTTTGGCTGCCATATCAAATGGGCCACACACACATCAGTGTGCATCAGGGCAAGTATCTCAGTGGTTCTTTCTCCATGTCCCATAAAGGGTAATTTGATCATATTTTCTTGAAGACGAGACTCACAGACCGGATATGATTCAATAGTCATGGAGCCCAAAGGCCCATCTTTTTTCAGTCTGTAAATCTTTTCTTCTTCTATATGACCCAGTCTAAGGTGCCATATATACTTGAGGTTTATCTTATCACTGGATCTCTCAGATCCAACGGCATTCACTATCTGCTCGGATATATTCACATCAACATGCAAATGATGGAGACTGTTGTTAATCATAAAGCCATGTTTATTTATTTTCAAAATAAATGGTACCGTAATTTTTATGAAAACTATCGAGCAGATCTGACATACCTTCTAAAGGTATGTCCCTTTCGTTTTCTTTAGGGTTTTCAGGTATTTAGGACAATTTCTCCTCTCCACAGCGAGAATTGTACCCCTTGAACTCTTCAAGGTCTCCTCAGTGGTCACCAAAATGTTGAATAACTCGATCAGGGTGCAATCATTCTTGTTCATATAGTAGTAGTTTACTATAAACTACCCATACGAACTTGTAAGGGATTGCCGGATCAAATCTGCCTGCAATTTCTAATATTTGGTCATGTCGAGCTTCTCAAGCTCATCTATGTCCTTGATTATTGTCAAACAATGCTCATGGACAGATTGCCTTTGATTCATCTTAGCGTTGAAGAGCCTTTTAGACACTTCATAACGCACAGATTGGTTCTTTGAAAGAATAATGTCCTACAAGTCAATCGCATGAGTGATGTGATGGGTATTTCTATATTTTATCTTTCTAACTCATGTATTTGATATTAAGTTATTAATAAAATTAGACATTTTTCATTATATGCTGCATCTTAATATTTGTTTAAGATTATAATGAATCCCATAGATTAGGACAATAGTTTTAGGGCCATGATGAGATCATGCCAGCAAGATGTAAATCCTTGATAGTCCTAATCTAAAATATTTTCGATCGTAGGTTCATTGAATCGGAGATTAATGATACCGGTAAGACTGGCACATCCTATGTATGCTTGATGAAGAGGATGGTTGATCTTACAATCACTTGTGTGGTGACATTAATACAAGGATGTGGGTGCTCATTGGAGAATGAGTTCACTGAATTGACCTATCGAGAGAACATTTAATGGAGTCTTATATGCTTGTCAGCTGATTGTTCTCTAGTGAAAATTGTGTAAGTGATCCTTAGATCTGAGATCATCATGGTATCTTGTATATATGAATCTATATTTTGGTTCATTTCCTAACTTGACTCTTTGAGCTTTGTATGGGATGTTCTAGACACGATGAAGTGTGCATGGAGGTTGTGAGTGGTCAATAAGGAATCGATCATTCCTTATAAGGGGAGTGAACATCTTATACGATCTCATAGGTTGATGATTCAAGAAGTCTTTGACCAAAGCAAGATGATAATTAGAAAGTTTTTAATGTATCATCAATTGAATCATCATTTTTTGATCAAGATATATAGAGATAAGTGTTTGGATTTGACATGATTCCATGTCCATAACTCATCTGGGGTGTATGATCGAAGAATTGAATTGTACGGTAATTTATCACTGAAGGATATTTTTGATATTTTTATCAAATTTCATGTCTTTCGGATAGTCATGATATGTTGCTAGATATCAATCTTGACTTGTGGACTCGCAAGAATTGAAAGAGTTTAATTCAAAAATTAATTAGAAAGTATTCTGATTAATTGATGCATTTGGGTTGACCTAATCTAATCGGATTGGTTTAGGTCATGAGTCTGAGTCCACTGCTGGCTAGATATGGAATCAATGGGTCACATACATTAGGGATTTGATCTTGGTCTCATCTATTTGGATTTATTGTAAGTCTTATGGGTTAAATTAACTTGCTAGCATATGGATTAACCCAAGTTTCCAATTGGATTTAGTTCTAAGGTGTTTGAGCTAACCTACCCTGATGCCTTGGACTTAATGTGATTAGGTTCAAACCTTTAAGACATTAGATGGCTTAACTAAATTAGTATGAAAGAGTTTCATTCTAATCCAACTCTTCCACGCCATTCACCACATTAAAATAAAAGCACCGCCCCTTAGTTTTGTGTGTCCAGAAGGAGTCCTTTTGGAGCACTCCTCTTAACAACCTTCCTTTAATTTCCATGTGTTGCTTTATTCCATGCGCCATCAGATGTCTTTTGGGAATATATGGGCGCAGAAGAGGAGTCCTATATGAAGGCTCTTCCATACCATAAGTAATTACACGGTGAATTAATTCTCCGTAGAAACCTATGAGTCATTGCATGGGAAACTAAGTGCCAAAGGAAGTTTCTCACGCCCCTTGGTTTCTATTTAAAGGAGGTGCTACATGGGATGTGGCGTGCAAATCCTAAGGGCCTAGGCGTGAGATTGAGAGGAGAAAAGAAGGAAAAAATCTGAGAAAAAGATAAAAAAAAGTGAGAGAAAATAGAAAGAAAGACAAAAGAGAAAGGAAGGTAAGAGTTGCTTATTTAGGGCTTAGAAATCCAATAGTTGGATTTCTGAATCAGATCTGGGTGGTGAGATCTTTTGAGAAAGATTTAGGTATGGTCTAAGTGGAGGTTCGAAGGCAATCAGGAGATGGTGCAATCTATCCTTGAGAAGAAAATCGGTAGTGAACTTGTGAAGAAAGCTGCAGTACTACATCGAGTTGGAAAGGTGATCAATCTTGTGTGGATGACCGTTGGAGGATATTTACTTTGGTGTCTTGTAGAGACCATCCTAGCATCGGATCGTTATCTTCTGGAAGGTATAAATTCTACCTTATATGCATGCTTGATTTGTTTGATTGAAATCTACAAGGTGTTTCTTGGATTTGTGTTCTGGTTAACATGTTTTAAGAGTTAAAACATGTAAATTTTTTTTAAAGTTATATTCCGCTACGCAACCGGAATCCAACACTCTTTTCACCGTACAACTCTTGTATGTGAGTCAACATAGTCCAAGCAGTCTTCATGACTTGGCGTTGTAACTCATTTGACTTAGACGCCAATTTGTTACACTAGATCTTGGTACGATCATCCATCCAATTTTTCAGCACTTCCCATTGGTCAGCGGTCGGACGGTTTGGTAACATTAGGGTTTCTGGTCCTAGACACAGCTAAGCTTCTCGGAACTCAAAATAATTTTAGGTTCCAGAGCCAGTCTTATAATTGGGTCTGGTTAGTCAATTGTTTTCTAAAATAAATTAGGGTTGAAGGTAGACATTTCTTAGCAGAGAGAAGAAGATTCTAGTTAGATTTTTGTAATTGATTTGTTTAATTTGTTTAGGGTTTATTTTAAAACAATCTCCCATTATTTCTACGAATTCCTACATTCCTCGAGCAGGGAAACTTGACAGATCTTGATGAATATTTCAACCAATGAGTGGACAACTCTTGTCCAATGCTTCTCAAGCAAATTGCATGGGATTTGGTCTCTAAGTCCTGAGACCTCATTTCTTAGTTAAGTCAGATCCACTATTGAGCGCGAGTGAAGCCGTCATTGGACTATCACCTGACAGATCTTGGGCCAACCCCATCTCCACTTTGCAGCATTTCATGCCAATAGAGTGGTTGCTTCTCCCCTGATGCAACTGAACCACTGTATCCAGTCTGAGAATAATCAACATCGGAGAGGACACGGCACTACAATGGTGGAAGACTCCTCGACTTAATATTAATAAGGAGATTTTAATTTAGGTCTCTTTAATCCTAATTAGTCATAATTGTTATGACTAACCCTAAAGGCGTGGGCTAGCTCGAATCATCAAGCAACCATATTAAGACTAATCAATCAAATTGGTCAGAAAGTATAAGATCGGTGGGGGTCCCCTCGTTGCTTTCCTTAGATACCAATAAATTGGTCAGGTCAGCGAATGGAACCAATCAAATAACCACTTCTCTTTAGGTCAAATCGAACTATTTTTCTTAGACACCAATAGGTCAATTAATTTCGAATAGGTTAGCTTGTGTAACTCAAACTCGAGCCATTGAGTCAAATCAGGTCTTTAAGTTAATCGATCCAACATGTGGCTGTTAATCGATGTGATCAATCTACAATTATTGGGTTGATCTCGAGTACTCTTGACCTAATTCTAATCAATTCTTGATTGGGTTGGGTCAACCACTCATCTCGATTGAGCCCCACAATTTATTAATCGATTATCCAAAATAATCGAATTACTAGACCTAATTGAACTATCCAAGCTCAAACCCTCATGTTTTATGCTTAATTTCAGATATTTAATTCTCAATTTCAAATCTTAATTAAGTGTGTTATGAATATGAGGTAGTTTAGATGTTGAAACAACTTTGAGATCTAAACTAATAATCTATGTATCTCATACATAAGCATAAAATCTGATCTAAACATGATCAAATATATCACATATATATATCAAAGATTAGATCTAAACATGAAAACACCTTTTCAAGTAAGGTTAGATCCTAAATGGTTTTGGATCTAGGGTTTATACAAAGTAAATTCTTTCTTTTCGCGGTTCTTCTTGATTCATACAGGCACCCCTTCCACCAGTCCTCTATGGCAGGATGGCTTTTACTATGAATCTCGATGAGTACTAGGCTACTAAGAATTTAATATACATCTACACATCACATATGCATAAACAAATTTCACACATCTCATGTATTTAAATTAGATCTAATTTAATTTATCAAATCTGATTTTCAGATCAAAAGATCTGATTTTCAGATCTTAATGACATGCATGTGAAGCTAAAACCTGACTCTGATACCACTTGAAGGAAGTCCGACTTCCAGGATATGCATTTAGAATTTAAAACTAGTAGCAAAAAAAAAAATTCTGATCTAGATTAAAATAATTTAATTATTATGCATAAAATATAGATCTAATGTACGTCAGGATTGTTCACATGCTGAAATTACGATGCTGAAATAAAATCAGATTTAGAGTTGGACTTTTACCTTTGCGCAGGTCGATGATCTCCGCAGCTGATGATAGTGGTAATCTGGTGAGGTTCCTACAGAGCCGCACATGCGTCCGGCTTCTATACATATCCACATGAGGCCCTTGATTCGATTGGAGGCCTGCGTCTTCATCAGGGTGCTAGCTTCCTTGTAGAAGACACCTCTTGATGGTTGTCGAATCGATTCCTCTTTTGATTCTCTTATCCAGAGAACTAAATAGATTTAAAATAAGAGGATGAAATCAGATCCAATCTGATTTAAATTCCTTAAAGAAATCAGATTTAATCAGATTTCTTGTTCCTTTTTTTCTTCTCAAGAGAAACATAAGAAGATCTAAAAAAAGAGGAAGATGAGAGATCAAATCTCTCTTCCTTTTTGTTCTGTTCAACTCTTGGACTTGAAAGGAGGAAGAATGGGAGAGAAGAAGAACATCCAACACTTGGATGTTGAAGAAGTAAAAGGAGAGAGGGAGGCATCAACCTTAAGACCCACGCCCTCCTTTTCTTCTTTTGTGCACTCCCCACATCTCACGCTTGCCCCCTTTTTGTTTCATGCCAAAACTGAATTAGGAGGCGCTTCTTTCTTATCTCACATTGAAATTAGATGAGGCGGTTCTCTCTTTTTTAAACCATATAACTTAAGGTGGTTAGATAGGACCCTAAGAGCACTTGGACTCTTATAAGATAAGTGTCGCCCACCTAATTTGTGCGCCTCCCTTAATTTCCATGCTAAAATCAGATTATCGTGAGGGAGAGTGGGGCATGAGGCATCTGGGAAGAGTCCTGCAGGTTAAACTCCTACAGATAATATTCCCATTTGGTTTGAGTCCAATCTGATTTAGGTTCCAAATAAGTCAAGTGCTTATGGAGTTAGTCTAAACCCTATAAACTAATGAAACCCAATTTGATTAAAACTTAACGAAATCTAGTCAAACCAAATCTGAATTTGATTTGACTAAGCTCAATCCTATTATTGGTCAAATCAAATATTAGCAACAATTGCAATTAAGTCCTATAATTTACTAACTCTTAGTAAGTCCTCAATGTAACTTTTACATATAAGTTCAATCGTCAATCATATTGACAATTAGATTCTTCTGTGATTCATAATCACAGATCAACCATCTGATCGGACAAAAATTTTTTGTGTAGTACTCTATAGGTTCTATTCTATCTAATAGTGGGATATATTGTGATCCCTATCACAATATCATCGAAACTCTTTTCGATGGGTTGGAATGATTTCAACTCTGCCTATCAAGGATCATCGATCATTAAGACGACGCTCGATTAGTCTCACGATCCACCAGTGACACCTAGCAGTATGTAGTGGCAATCCAACAGAATGGAATATTGAACCTTTAGGTGCAGTTACCATATGATTCGATCCTTCTATCATGAGTCTCGATAAGACGGAGGTCATGGATAACTCGTCAAATCTCATCGCTTGTCATATGTAATATTCAATCAACTTGAGTTCCTAAGTGAAATCCTATGAAAATTTTTTTCCATCATTCACTCTGTCATGGCCATATTTTTCTGAACTCAGTCTCATGAATAACATAGGATCAGGATTGTTGTATCGGCCTGAACCGGTCGGTACAGGGTGAATCGAGCTTATGGTCCGGTTCGGATCTTTTTTTCAAAAATAAGGGGTGCTAGATGGAATCGGTTGGTTCGGTCCGATACGCTGCAGGAACTGTTCGGTTCTTGCCTAAATCGCTCGAATCGGGCGGTTCAGGCTGGTACGGCTCGATTTCGAGTCGTACCGATCGTGGCATGTGGGGGGGATTGTGGGGAGGGGCCATTATGTCGAGAGGAAAGCTGTAGCTTCCCCTTCCTACCTCCTGAGACCTCTGGCTTTCGAGTCAGGCTCAGTTCATCATGGAAATGAAAGAGGAAAAAAATTGAGCTTGTGGATGTGAGAAATTTTGTCACAATCCTGTTGAGAAGGTGACAAAGATCAATCGAGAGCAAGATAATTTACCATTCTCTCGCTTAATTTTTTTAATTGTTTGACCGAAAAACGGCAACAAATACAAAATTAAGAAGAAATCATGCCAAAATTTGTGATTTGGATATGATTTCATTATATATTGTAGATCTTTAGACGATTTACACGGTGACGTAAAATCATTAATTATTATTATTATTTTTAAATTTTTTAATACATTTTTGAAAAAAATTTTAAAAAAAATTTTAAAAATTACTGTAAAATCATATTATTAAATTGTTGTGCTTTGTTAATCTTGTAGAGATAAGTAAAAAGAAAGATAGAGAGCGTGACGTTGGCTGGGAATACGGCGAGATGCTCTCGGCTCGGCACCATTAGAGATGCAAATGGTGCAACACAGAGTTCAAAGAAGGAGGGATGACTAGATTGAAGCAGCATTTGGTTGGTGGTTACGGCGATGTGTCCATGTGTTGGAAATGTCTATAGGAGGTACGCCATTTGATGAAGAAGCACTTTGCTAATTTTAGAGCATCAAAGAAGGGCAAAGTAGAAAGGGTAGAGATGGATCGTCGAGCTGCAGAGCCACCTTCCTATCATTCTAGAGAGTCAAAAAAGGCTTTCGCTCCAGATGATGAGGCACAGATTGAGGCTGCCATTCAGATGAGTCTGGATGATGGTCTGATATAGGCGAGTCTGGATGATTAGTATCGGTTAGAAGAGATGGTCTGATATAGGGAGCGATTTAGATCATCATGCTATGAATC
The DNA here is from genome assembly GCA_000441515.1 of Elaeis oleifera. Lineage (NCBI taxonomy): Eukaryota > Viridiplantae > Streptophyta > Magnoliopsida > Arecales > Arecaceae > Elaeis > Elaeis oleifera. Next base: position 9,885 of record KE505508.1, read on the forward strand.
AGGGTCCGGCTCTTCGACTGCTGGAAGGAATCAGAGTTTAGGAGGACCATCTTAGTCAGAGAGACCGACAGTAGAGGCAGGCACGGTATTTCGTCTATGTTGGGGGCTTTTGGCAGTAGGAGGAGATTTTTTAGAAACATGCCAGCAGGAGCCACTATTCATGATTTGGATCTACAGGCTTTTTCTAGCAAGGATTCAAAACAGCAAATGATTGACAGCAGTTGAAGAAGGATAAGAAGAAGAATATGTGGCGAGCTATTGGATCGTGATTTCATTTCAATCACATTTTAGCATATGCAGCAAACTATTTATTATCAGTCTGCCATTTCAGCTATATAGACTGTCGGTCCAAGTGTGGATCCTCCAGCACCTAAGGACATCTATGGTCAGCTTCTTGACACTAACAAGGAGCTACAGAGATTGCTTCTTACAAGAATAAGTGGCTTACATACGGACTGACGGTGATGTGTGATGGTTGGATCGGTCCTACCAGATAGAGCATCATCAATTTTTGATATATTCTGATGGAAATAAGTTAATTGATGTTTAGGTAAGGTGCATGATGCCGCATACATCCTTGGACTGACGGAGGAGGTGATTGACTCAATAGGAGAGCAGAATGTCATGCAGGTCATCACAGATAATGGGTCGCAATATAAGGCCGTCGGAGAGTTACTGATGGAGTGGCAATCGCATATTATTGGATCCCATGTGCTGTACATTGTATTGATCTTATATTGATAGATATTAGAAAGCTTCATAGAGTGCAGCAGGCAGTAGATACGGCTCAGATTATTACTAGATTCATTTACAATCATACATGGGTCCTATCATTGATGCGGACATATACTGGGGGAGATCTTGAGATCGGGTGTCACCAAGTTTGCTACGAACTACATAGCACTTGATAGCCTTCTAGAGAAGAAAGCAGTCTTACGTTAGATGTTTGTCAGTGCTGAGTGGCAGGAGAGCAGATATGTGACGACTGGCACTGAGGAAAGTCAAGTAGAGAATTTGGTGACGAGTCAGTCATTCTGAAGATGGACTGATAAGATAGTGAAGGTTATCAAGTCATTATATGAGGTGCTTCACGTCATGGACAGCGAGAGATATCCTCAGATGGATTTTTTATATCCTATGATGGAGAGGACAAAGAAACAGATCAGTGAGATAGATCCAAAACATGTCCAAAAATACATCAATATCATTGAGCGTCGCTGGGATACCAGATGGGGAGGGATTTGCATCTAATCAGTAAGCACGAATGAAAATTTTACTAAAATTTTTAGCTTTTATACTTGTGTAAGTGTACTTAATTATTAGTAGCTTTATCTGCAGCTTACTATTTGAATCTGGAGTTCCAGCATATCACACCTGGGATAGATATAGATAGCAAGCTTCTTACTACTCTCCATAATGTGATATATAAGATGGTGTCCGATTCGAAAACCGCATCTGTGCCTGCAAGATGTATGTTAGGTTACCTAATGTGTGAGCATTTAGCTGAATTCGGTCCGTAATCAATAACATATTTGTTAATTTAAAAAATATATTTTTTATAGACGAAATAATTTAGAGAGAGGACGGACAGTTTTAGAGTCGCATCGGAGATGAATCTAGATAAATTACATATCAATAATGAGAAGACTGTTAACGTTACATACCTAGAGATATCATAAAATCTGATATGTAATTTTGCGTAATATTTTTGCAACTGAATGGTGGATTCATTTTGGACAGTCCGTAGATAATTTGAAAGCTGTGGCAATTCGCATTCTTTCCCAGACGATCTCCTCTAGTGGCTGTGAGCACAATTGATCGACTTTCATCCTTATTCATAGTAAATAGAGAAATCGTTTGACACAGAAGCACCTCAACGATTTTGTAAATATTCACTATAATTTGAGATTAAGACTAAAATGTGTCCAGGAGGAGGTGCACCTGAAGTTTGCAAATCCAACATTAGGTGATTATGATGATGAGGACAACGATCCGATGATTGGATGGCTTGCAGGACGCCAGCAGGAGTCAGAGTTTGATGAGCCGGGATTCCCTCCACGACCAGCTAGTGTGGTAGCTAAGAGAGATTAGGGTGGATCCAGGGCAATGGGCAGAAAGAATATTCCATATATGGTTTTAGTTGATCAGCCATAGCCTGAGAGGTCACAGGGGGGTCATTCATCATATGACTCGATGTCCGAGACATCCTCACAGATGTTTGAGCGAGAAATGTTTAGATGAGGTCGATTAGCAATAAGACATCCACCTCCAAGCATTGGAAACTCAGTCAGAGGGGCACAAGGGGAGGAAAAGGAAGACAGTTGCACGTGCACCACTCTTGAGAGTGTAGGAGTTATTTGGCTCAGATTCGGAGATCGAGGAGAGTGATGATGGTACTAGTAGTCATAGATCTGATGACCAGGGAGGGATTGGAGGACAGGAGCACTGTTATGAGACACAGTCGGAAGATGGTATTCGATTCATCGGTGAGTCCCAACTTACACGTCACACAAGATAGGGATCACGGTGGACGAGTCAGTAGAGCCGTAGGGAGCCGATTTCATATAGATAATGGGCTCCTAGAAGTTGTCCAGCATACGATGCAGCTGCAGACGATCTTGCATGTAGAGTAGGATTCATGGATGTATCTGGATCATCTTCACATTATGGATCCTATGGTAGCCCCTTATGATCTATATGGATATAGTGCATCCGAGACATCGTCTTCTAATGGTTACTATCCTATACTGTCCGGAACGTCTTACGGATCAAATTTTACTATTGGTATATTTGGATGGGCTCCTCCACAGTCATACCATCATCCTAAGGATCTCTTAGAGCTAAAGTTTGAGTGTGAGATCAGAGATATCTTATAATCTAGAGAAGATGTCTTATGCATGAATATTCAGGAGTACAGTGCTGCTTGATTAGAGGGATGGACTGATGTTCCTCCAGACTATACCGGTGATCCAGATATTTACGAGCGTCACAGACACTCGACAAGATATTAGATGCAGAGTAGATCTCGAGATTAGTATTTCATTCTTTATGCTTTGTACTTTAAAAGTTTAGATATATTTTAATGCACATTTATATATATATTTTTAATTTAGGATGATAGAATTGTAATATAATGTAAATAAATATGTATTTGGATCAAGATTCTTTGTACGGTTGTACTGATACCGAACTCAAAAATTGAACCCCAATATGTAAATAAATATGTAATATAATGTAATTTTAGGATGATAATCATGATATTAACTTGGAAACCTCAAAAAAAGAAACAAAATAAAAAAATTATATCGGTACCGAACCAGTACGTCGGAGCATACCGTGTGTTGGTACGGTACTGATATCATACCGTATTGGTCCAACATCGATAGGAGTATCGGTACCAGTACAGCAATCCTTGCATAGGATTATTCTTTTCTATCAAGATCGATAGATCCCTTCTGGGTACGCATCCTACTCCAACAGTGAATCTACTGCAGCCAACGTCCACTGCAAGGATCCATATGGCTAGAGATCATGTTTATGTATAGTCAAACTACAGCAATCCTACTGTGAGCAGTCGAAGCACCGCAGGTCTGAGGACTACTCACATCACTACAGCATCGAGTATGTCACTGACAAGTAAATAGACATCCATGTGACTATTGTAGTTCACACTCGGTATTATTATTCTCTAACAATCATTTGCACTCTCGCTTCAGTGTCCCCATTGTAGATTCGAGACTCGTCTATCTAGAGAAAAGTGATCTGCACATCAATTTTAATCAATCATCATCCTCGTGATGATCAATCGATCGGAAGCATTTAGGAATTAATCATCAATGGCACATGTCCCAAATTTTTAACTCTTGAGAATATGTCATCATCCTATTAATTTTTGAATGATTCATGGACACATGACTCAATATGAATGAAAATTAACTTAATTTATTTTATTCGATTACAAAATTATGCTACTAGAAAGATTACATGTGTCGGCCAATTTGACTTTTAGGGTATATATCCAAACAGAATGTAGCTCGACAGTGGTACTCAAGTCTGAAGCCGAGAACGATTCAATCGTTCGACTAGTTGAGTTGGGCGTTTGTCATCCACTTCGTGAGCAGCAGAAGGTAGCGCAAAGGATCGGACTCTAATTAACATCAAACAAAGAGAGGAAGAGTCGCTCCGATCATATGTGAGCCGTTTTAATGCGGCCGTATTTGAAGTTCGCAATCTAGATCAGTTGGTTGTCGTGACCGTCTTGAAGGATGGACTCCTAAAAAGCAGTCTTCGATTTTCATTGGAGAAGATCTATCTCCGAGACTTCGTCGATATGTTGGCTCGGACAGAAAAGTATGCTCGAGCGGAAGAAGCTTTTGAAGAAGAAGAAATCCCAACAGAAACTGCCAACAGGAAGAGGGAAGAAGAAGAGCCCAAGAAATCCCCGCCAAGGCGGGACCACGGAAAAGACAGCAATGCTCCCAGTTTCTGCCCAGATGTTGAAGGTCCAAAACCCCTCGGAATCATCGGACAAGGAGCCCCTTCAAGAGGGGGCGGTGTACACCTCCACTAAGAAGGTTTACAAATTACATGCCGCTAAACACCCCCTGAACCCAGGTATTGATGGAAATAAGGGATCGGCTCCTTAGGGCTAGAAGAATGCGGACCAAGCTGGGTCAGTGCAACCTGAATAAATAGTCTCTACCATCATGAGCATGGCCATGATACAAAAGACTGCATCCAACTCCAGGACGAGATCGAAGAGCTTATCCAATGTGGATGTTTGGATCGATTCATCAGATGTTGGCGTGAACAACAGGAAGAACAGTGGAGGTCATCTCAGCCACCAAACAATAGCAAAGAGAGCTCTCCAGAGATCGACCCATAGCTGGAATAATAAACACCATAACTAGGGGGCATCATGGCGGTGGGATGAAGGAATCCATAGAACCGATCAGGAGATGGAGAATTGAAGAACCCATTGTTTTCACGGAAGAAGATACTCCTTAAGATGCATAAGGAGTTAAGTTTCCACATAATGATACGGTCGTTGTATCTTGAATATATCAAATTATGATGTACGCCACATATTAGTTGATAATGAAAGTTCAGTCGATGTATTATTCTATGATACTTTCTCTAAAATGGGTATATCCTTGGAGCGGTCAGGGCAACTCGATTCCCCTCGTGGGATTCACTGGGGATGCTGTGCCTGTCAAAGGAGTCATTACCTTGACGGTGGTTGCCGGTCGAGCTCCTCGACAATCCATGGCTCAGGTTGATTTTCTTGTAGTCTGAGCACCATCGGCTTACAGTGCCATCCTCAGGCGATCAGGACTCAATGCGTTTTGAGTCGTGGTGTCTATGTATTGTTTGAAGGTGAAATTTTCAACTGAGTGTGGGGTTGGAGAGATTCGAGGAGATCAGACCCTAGCGCGACAATGCTACATCCTCGCTCTTTAGGGAATAAAATCTCTTGATGCATGTATCGTTGACGGAGTAGACACCCGTGATGAATTAGCTGAACAGCATGAAAAATTGGGGGAGACCTCGAGATGATCCCATTAAACGATGGGAATGAAGAGATACAGTTCAGATTGGATCCAACCTAGATTAGGTAACAAAAGATCGTCTCACTTTTTGCGGAAAAATGCCGGCGTCTTCGCTTGGACACTAGTTGATATGCCAGGCATTGCAACTGAATGTGAATTCGACCTACCGACTTGTCAAATAGAAGAAACGATGCCTTGCCCCCGAATAGTAGAAGATAATGGTCGAGGAGGTGGGATAAGATGCTTAAGGTAGACTTTATTCGGGGGGCAATCTATCCAGACTGAATTGCTAACGTAGTCCTCGTGAAGAAGACGAACGACAAATGGCGAATTTATATTGATTTCACTAATCTGAACAAAGCTTGCCTAAAGGATGGCTATCTAAGATCTCGGATTGATCAGTTGGTGGATGCTACCTCAAGACACATGCTCTTTACCTTCATGGATGCTTTCTTTGGTTACAACCAAATTTGGATGGCACCTGAAGATGAGGAAAAATTGCCTTCATTATTGACTGAGGTCTCTTTTGTTACAGGGTTATGCCCTTTGACTTAAAGAATGCAGGTGCAACTTATCAGTGCCTCGTAAATAAAATTTTCAAAGATCAGATCGGACGGAATATGGAGGTCTACATGGATGACATGCTCGTCAAAAATAAGTCCTCACAGACATATTGATGATCTCAAGAAAATCTTCACCACTCTTCGAAACTATCAGATGAAGTTGAATCCAGTGAAGTGCACCTTTGGAGTTGCCTTAGGGAAGTTCTTAGGGTTCATGGTTTCGGGCCGAGGAATAGAAGCAAATCGTGAGAAGATCCAGACCATACAAGAAATGAATCCACCGAAGATTGTGAAGGAGGTTCAGCGCTTTAATGAAAAAGTGGCAGCACTAAGTCGGTTCATCTCTAGATCGGCTGAGTATTGTCTCTCCTTCTTTCAGGTCCTCAAGCAACCAAAGAACTTCTAGTGGACTGAAGAATGCCCACAAGCATTCGAAGAATTGAAGAATTACCTCGCCTCTATGCCACTTTTTGGGAAGTCAGAGCCTAATGAGGAACTCTATCTGTAATTGGTAGTCTCATCTATTGCAATAAGTGCAATATTATTCTGCGAAAGGGACAAAATCAAGAAGTCGATCTACTACATTAGCAAGACTTCAAGATGCCAAAATCAGGTACATTAGGCTGAAAAAACTTATCTACACATTATTTCGGTCCGAAAGCTCCAATCCTATTTTCAAGCGCATAGCATCATAGTCTTAACCGACCAACCCATCAAGATGGTCTTGCATCAGCTTGACACATCGGGTCGATTGACAAAGTGGCAATTAAGCTCATAGAGTTTGATATGAAATTCCAACCGGCTCGTTTATTAAGGTGCAGGCTCTAGCAGACTTCATTTCGAAATACACGATCTTGGAAGATAGCCATGAAGAGGTCGGACCAACCAAAGGTCCATCTAAAAGCGAACCTGAAGGGCTTTAGGTCATGCATGTGGATGAATCATCAAATTCTACCGGGTCGGAGCAGGCTTGTTGCTAATCGGCC
>KE505508.1:196632-210147 GCA_000441515.1 Elaeis oleifera
CTAAAATTAGTTAGATACCTTAAAATAAATAGTTATGGTGATAACTAGGTCCTAACCTCCCATTAAGTTGGGTGATAATAAGTCCAACAGTTTATATAATCATTAGAGGCGCCACACGCCTGATGCTCATCTGGCTGTCAGAATTATCATTCATAATATGTTGATTTAGTTGTGTCTTTCTGATGATAGTCAGGTTGGTCGAGTCACACTCGGGCCTGATCACTCGTTTGTTAGATGTACTAAATTCTGGTATGTTAATGATTGGATCTAACCAGAACTTTTAGTGGAGGCACCACATGCCTGCTGAAGAAGTGTTTGGGGCAAAATTGAATACTAGAAATTATTTATTGAAATAATTGGTTAAAAACCTACCTATGGATGCACAAGGGTTGGTTGAACCACACTCGAGCCTATGTGCAGTCTATGTGGATTCTAGTACCCACTAAAAAATTAGTGTAATTCCTCGAATTGATGGTAGAGGCTATCAATTCAAATAAAATAGTGAGAGAATCTTTAGACTAAAATCCATGTCTTTAGGCTTTATCAATTCATATACTAATTAGGTTGTGATTTTCTTTTACAGTTATGGCTACCATCTTGTCACTCCGATCACTATTAGATAATGATAAACTGATGGGATCAAATTTTGATAGCTGGTATCGAAAGCTCAAAATAGTCCTAGAGCATGAACAGTCTTATATGTGTTGACTAATCCGGCATTTGAGGAGCTAGCTGTAAATGTGTGTAGCTCAATCAGAGACACTTATCAAAAGTGCTCAACGATCGGATTATGGTTCGTTGTATTATGCTGGCGGCAATGAATGATGAGTTCAGCCATCATTTCGAGAATGCTCAACCACAGGACATGTTGCAAATATTGAACGAGTCCTTTGGCATACTCGACAATATTGAGAGGCATAAAACTAGTTGTGCCATCTTCAATGCTCGAATGAGGGAAAGAGCGTCAGTCACTGATCATGTACTATACATGATCGAGATGATTGAGCACCTAAGCAAGCTCGACTTTCTCCTGCATGATCAATTGGAAAAGATACTATTCTGAACTCTCTGTCTAAGTCCTACCTCTTTTCCTTATTCATTTTTGAATGACAAAGCCTGCAGTCAACTATCACAGTTTGCTGGAGTTGTTGCAGAACTTTGAGAAGGATCACCAGCTCCATAAGGAGTCGATAAATGTTGTAGGAGGGTCTTCTTCTGGACGTCGACCCTTTAAGGAAAGGAAGAAGAACAAGAAGAATAAAAAAGGGTACAAAGTGCTGGGGCACCCAAGCCAGTCAGATCAAGAAACCCAAGTCCGACCTGAGTCAGGCAGAATACTTCTACTGTAAGAAGCAGGGGCACTGAAAGAGAAATTATTCTCAGTACATTGCCTCCCTAGATCCAAACAAACTGAGAAAGAAGCAAGTTATTGTTGGACAAGGTAATATAAGTTGTTGCTGGACAAGATAATTATATGATAACACCTTGTAATTTCTCAATTTATGATTTTACTGCTACCTGGGTATTGGATACCAGAAGCCCTTTTAATATTTACAATTCGTTACAGTGTCTACAGGTAAGTAGGAGATTTGAAGAAGGTGAAAGATTCTTTAATATTGGAGATGAAAGATCAGTTTCAGTTCTAGCATTAGGGACTATTAAGCTTGTATTCAAGTCAAATATAATTGTTCTTAGTGAATGTCACTTTTGTTCTTCCTTTTTATTGAATATTGTTTCTGTAGGCCTTTTGACCATGTACGGTTATGAAATTTCAATAAAAAAATAATTTTAATATCATTATGAATGGTATTAATGTGATGAATGGATAGTTGAATAATGGTATTTATATATTGTTACAACCTGTTAGTGTAATATACACATCCAGTAAACACCCTAGAATTAGTGATGTCTCTGATATCTATCTTTGGTATTACAGATTAGGTCATGTTAACAAGAACAGAATAAACAGGTTGACATAAGAGGGAATCCTTGAAGTCAGTGACTGTGAATCACTTCCAACCTGTGAGTCCTGTCTTCTTGAAAAAATGACTAAGTCACCTTTTACTAGAAAAGGTGAGCGAGCTAGTGAAGTTCTAGGTCTGATACATACTGATGTATAAGATCGATGAACACTAGTGTCAGAAGTGGATATTATTATTTCATTATATTTACAGACAACCTATCGAGATATGGGCATGTCTACTTAATGACACAAGTCAGAATCATTTGAAATGTTCAAATGATTCCGTAATGAAGTAGATAAACAAACTGGGAAGAGTATTAAAACTCTTCGGTCCGATCCAGGAGGAGAATATTTCTCCAGTGAGTTTTTGACATACTTAGAAGAGAATGAGATTCTCTCATAATAGACCCCTCCTGGAGCACCACAGCATAATGGTGTATCGAAAAGGAGGAATCAAATCCTGTTAGACATGGTTCGGTTCATGATGGGCTTTGCAAGTCTGCCGATCTCTTTTTGAGGATATATACACTCGAGTTGGCTTGTTATATTTTAAAAAAAATTTAAGTCTGTAAGTAAAACACCATATAAGATGTGGACAGGGCGTAAGCCAACACTCTCTCACCTTAGGGTTTGAGGATGTCCGGTTTATGTCAAACATTTGAAAACTGACAAGCTTGGATCTAGGTCTGATAAGTGTCTATTTGTAGGATACCCAAAAGAGACCAAGGGATATTACTTATACCTTATTGATGATCAGAAGGTGTTCATCAGCAATAAGACAGTCTTTCTAAAAAAAGAGTTCCTTAGGGAAGGAACCAATGCCTCAAAGATTGAACTTGATGAAGTTCGATCGGTAGAAGAATCGACATAATCTAGTAAACCCATAGAGTCGGACTCGATTAGATCAAGTCCGAAACCTATTGTAGAAATCCATTCTATGGGCAAAGATCTAGCTAAATTTGGAACATTGGATATTGTCGGGACCCCGTCGTGGTATCTAGATCAAGACAAGAGCTACCTCACCAGACTCTATTGCTCCTAAGGCTTCTAGAGAGTCCTACCGCATCAACCGGATAGATACTATGATTTTTTGATCCGAGATGGAGATCCAGTTGAACTTGATGAGAACAATGAGGATCCGATCACCTATATGGATGCAATACAGAGGTCTGACTCCGATAAGTAGCTGGAAGCAATGAAATCTAAAATAGAGTCCATGACAGTCAACAATATATGGACATTGATTGACATACCTGAAGGGATAAAATCCATAGGGTGTAAGTGGAACTTCAAAAGGAAGAGGGGCACAGATGAGAAGGTGGAGACCTATAAAGCCCGTCTGGTTGCCAAGGGTTACCGTCAGTGTTATGGTATTGACTATGACGAGATATTTTCTTCTGTAAAAATACTCAAATCCATTTAGATCATGCTTGCGATAGCAGTACATCTGAACTATGAAATCTGGCAAATGGATGTGAAAACAGTCTTCCTAAATAGAGAGTTGGAAGAAGAGGTGTATATGATACAACCTGAAGGTTTCATATCCACAGATGAGTCTAAGGTGTGCAAGCTTCAGAGGTCTATTTATAGACTTAAACAGGTATCTCAGAGTTGGAACATATATTTTGATAAAGTGATCAGAATGTATGGCTTCATTAAGAATAGAAAAGAACCATGTATATACAAGTGGGTTAATAACTCTGTGATAATATTTCTTATTTTGTATATAGATGATATTCTCTTAATCGAGAATGACATCCCTGTATTACAGGGAATAAAAGTTTGGTTGTCATCACAGTTCTCCATGAAGGACTTGAGAGAAGCATCCTTCATTCTTGAGATGAAAATCTATAGAGATAGATCTAAAAGATTGCTTGGATTATCCCAGTCGACATATATTGTACTGTCCTGAAAAGGTTCAGTATGGAGAATTCTAAAAAAGGCTATCTTCTGATAGGCCAAAGAATTTCTCTCTCGAAGAGTGATTGTCCGACAACTCCTCAAAAAAGAGAGTGTATGAGTAGAATTTTATATACTACGATAGTGAGATCTATTATGTACATTATGACATGTACGCGATCGGACATGGCATACTCACTAGGAGTAGTGAGCAAATACTAGTCCAATCCAGCTGAAAACTACTGGAAGGTCATAAAGACCATCTTTAAGTATTTAAGAAATACTAAGGATCAATGGCTTATCTATGGAGAATCTGACTTAAAACTTTGGGGTTAACAGACTCCAGTTTTCAGTCGGATCATGACGATAGCAAGAACATGTCGGGATATATTTATATCCTAAACCGTAGAGCAATTTGCTAGAAAAGTTCCAAGCAGCACACTGTGGCCAATTCTACTTATGAGGCAGAATATATCACGGCATCCAATGCTATGAAGGAAGCTGTGTGGTTACGAAAGTTTATCAACAAGCTCGGAGTGGCACCCTCCCTTGATAGTCTTGCTGTACTGCGATAGTACTAGCGCCATTGCTCAAGTGAAGGAACCAAAATCACATCAACAAACCAAGCACATTTTGCACTACTACCATCTGGTTCGAAAGATCTTGGATCGAGGTAACATCGAGCTTCAGAAGATCGACGGAAAAGAGAACCTGGCCAACCCATTTACTAAAGTTCTCGATATCAAGGAGTTCGAAGACTATAAATCAAAGATAGATATACGATAATGTACCGATTGGTTTTAGTCTAAGTGAGAGTTGTTGGAAATTGTATTCCAAAGTCAATCGTCAGTCTGTTGACGGTTGAGCTTATTATTGTAATTGTATATAAACTATTGAATTAATAAATATTATTTGATTTTCTCATTACTGTGTACATCTTATTTAAACTCCTGTTATATGATGAAGTCCTTAGAACTATTTAATTCGATATAGGAGGATATATCGTTTAGTTCTTAAACCTTAAGTTCACGATCAAATGATATACTATTATTAGGACGATAGCTATATCAAGTATAGGTCGTTATATGCCATGTACATTGGTTATCCTCTTAACCAAAGAGTGTGGAGGCACTGGCATGGCATGCAAGTGAGATGTAAGAGTACATCTCATTAAACATGACCAACTATTGAGCACTATGCTATCAAGAGTAGCACATGAAGGATATGGGTATAAGTATCCTCCGACTTGAGATCACCACGGTGACTTATAAGCAACTCACTATACTTTGGTACTGGATTACCTGAATTTTAATTCGGTGATGAAGATTTTTGGACACAGTCAAGTACTTGAAAAGTAGGTGTGTGAGTCAAGATGGAATTGACCCTCCGAATAAGTAGGAGTTAATGTATCAGTATATTTCAGTTCAGTAAAACCTCGATCGGGATAATCTATATGATGAATTTGAAATTAAATCCAATATGGATGACCATATCAAGGTTGACAGTTAAACCCCAGGTCACCTTTAGCATTTGGGTCAAAGGGATGAATTATACGGTAACCATATGCCAATAGATTTTGAATGATGCTTTGCAATCTTTTGACCTATCCGGATGTTGGGTATCATTGCTAGATGGTCACTTTGATTGGTATAGAAAGATTATTCTTATACTACCAGCTTAGGTTCGAACCTATCCAGATGGGGTCATACTCAAAAGAAGTTTCTGATTGATTATATAGTTGATCGACTATTAAGAATCATTCTAGGATAAAACTGTCAATTCGATTGATGATTGATCCTGTGCAAAAGTTATAATAAATCAATTCACTAATTGTTGATAAATTATAGGAGATTGATTGATAATTAGATTGCTAATTAGTTCAATTTGATTGAGCATTGAGATTTGGATCAAATCTAATTGAATTAGATTTAATTTGATTTGACCCGATTAGGTTATGAGATAACCTAATACTAAGGGTGTTAGATTCCTGATTTGATTAGGACTTGAGCTCGATTAATTTTTATTTGATTAAGATTTAATTGAGACTATTCACTATCTAATTAAATTAGATTTAGTGGTCCAATTGGGTCTAACCTAATTTGGTTGGGTTAAGAATTTAATTGGATGAGAAATAATTTGAATTCGAATCTCTTGCGCCTCCTTTCTCTGTGCCCTATTATTCTTCATGTGAGAATTTTTTTTATATAATTTTTTCATACCCAGAAGCCTTTTCTACATCCTTGTCTGATTCCTTTTGAACAAAAAATTGGTTGGTTTAAATTTGAGTTCAAATAGGTTTGATTTCGAATGAAAACCTAGAGTCCAAATTAAGTTGGACTCTTCTCTTTACGCCACCACCTTTCTCCATGCATAAAGTATTATTGTATGAGATTTTTTATACCATTCTGATGTCGGTCAACCACTTTTTGAGTTTTCAAGATAAAGATGAAGCTTGGTTTAAAATTTAATTCAAATTTGATTTGAATTGGTGATAAGGATCAACTAACGTTTGAAATTAAATTGAAACTACCTCTTCCTTATTCTTATCTTCCATGGGACACCACCTTTAAGAAAGGATCAGTTTTGTGTGAGATTGGAAGTGATTTTTGGCATGAGAAATCTGATAGTTGGGGCATGAAAAGTTGAAAGTGGGTTGAGCTTTCGTGCGTGAGAAACAAAGGAAGTGTTCTTCCTTTCGGGCATGAGGTGTAGGGTCTAGGGTTTCAACTCTAGATTTTATGAGAAGAAAAATACAAGAGTGAGTCTTGTTCAATCTCACACACCACCACCTCCTTGTAAAGCTTCATCTTCTAATCTAGAGGAATCCAAGAGATCTGAAGAAGAAACTTAGATCAGCCATCCAGAGCTTTCGACGCGAGCTAGCACTCTCATGAAGGAAGATTCATTCAGGGCTTCGAGTAGATAATCTATAGAGGTCGAACGACCGGTACGGCTGCTCGGCATCAGCAAGAGCTTCATATCATGCCTACCAATAGTGGAGATCATCGATCCAAAAAAAGGTGATGAGTTCTGAACTCAACCAATATGATCTAAAAGTCAAATCAAATTCAGGGCATCGATGTGATCGATGCAGTTTTCTGTTTTATGTCAAATTTTATATGTAAATTTTCATATCATATATCTTTAATGATAGTTTAGATCTAATCTAAGGCATGCTTAGAAGATTAAAATATTTAATTTTTATTTTTTACTATAAATTTAAATACATACTTTGAACAACCGATTTTTCCTTCAAAGACTGTCTTATTATTGATGAACACCTTTTGTTCATTAGTAAGGTAGAAATAATATCCCCTTGATTGCTTATGGTATCCTACAATAAACAATTATCGGACCTAGGTCCAAGCTTATCCATTTGTAATTGTTTGACATAAGTCGGACAACCCCAAACTTTAAGATAAGAGAGTAGTCGGCTTACGCCCTATCCATATCTCATAGGATGTTTTTACAACAGATTTGCTCAGAACCTTGTTTAGCATGTAATGAGCAGTCTTAAGAGCATATCTCCAAAAAGAGATTGACAGACTTGCAAAATTTATCGTGGATCGAATCATATCTAACAGCGTTCAATTCCTCCTTTTAGACACCCCATTGTGTTGTGGTGTCTAGGAGGGATCCATTGTGAGAGAATCCCATTCTTTTCTAGATATGTCAAAACTCATTGGAAAGGTATTCTCCTCCTCGATCTGATCAAAAAATTTAATACTTTTTCTAGTTTGCTTTTTCCACTTCATTATGAAAATATTTGAATATTTCAAAAGATTCGAATTGATGCTTCATAAGATAAATGTACCCATATCAAGATAGGTCGTCAGTGAAGATAATAAAGTAATAATATCCACCTCTAATACTTGTATTTATGGGTCCATATATACTAGTATATACTAGACTTAAATATCACCGGCCCATTACCCTTCTCGTAAAGGGTGACTTTGTCATTTTCTAAGAAGACTAGATTCATAGGTTGGTAATGATTTACAATCATTGATATCGAGAATTCCCTCTTTGGTTAATTGTTTATCTTATTCTTGTTTATTTGACCAGGCTGAAAATGCCAAAGATAGGCATCGATGATATTATCTAATTTTGAGAATTTTTTTGATGTGTGTACATTATACTAATAGATTGTGATAAAATATAAATATTATTTTTAATTATCCATGCATAATTATAATATCATTCGCAATGATGTCATCAAAATCATCCTTTATTGAAAACTAAACCATCCTTGGCCAGAAGACCAACAAAAATTATATTCTAAGGAGAGATGGACAATAATGATAATCATTTAAAATGATAACATTTGAATTGAGAACAACCTAAACTATTCCTAAGGCTAGAACTGAAACAGATCTTCCATCTCCAATATTCAAGAATCGCTCGCCATGCTCGAACTTTCTACTGACTTGAAGTTTCTGCAATGAATTGTAAATATTAATTGGACTCTCAGTATCCAATATCCAGGTAGTAGTATCACAATAAAAAATTACAAAAGTTATCATATAGGTGCCTTGATCAGCAATGATTGCTTATTTCTCTTCTTAGGCCTGTTGGGTCAAGGAAGCAAGATATTGAGGACAATTTCTCTTCCAATGACCCAGCTTCTTGCAAAAGAAGCATTCTGTCTGACTCTGATCAACCTTGGACTTCTTGGTTTGCTTGGGCTTGGATGCCACAGTACGATTCTTCTGCACCTTCTTTTCTTTCCTTTCTTAGAGAATCTACACCCTCCAAAGGACCTTCCCACCACATTAACCAGCTCCTTGTGGAGCTGATTATCCTTTTCAAAAGCCTATGATAATCTTAGTAAACTTTGGTAGTTTACTATAAATTTGGTCATTCTATAATGACTCAAGAAGGATAAGTAGGGTTTAGAAAGTGAGTTCAGGATAGCATCCTTGCCTAACTATTCATGCAAAAAAAATCAAATTTTCTCGAGTATTCGATTTGTTTGATCATGTATAATACATGATCTATAATCGATACCCCTCTCGCATCCGGGCATTGAAGACTGTACAGGAAGTTTTGTGCCTCTTTGTATCCTCAAGAGTACTGAAGGACTCGTTCAATATTTGAAGCATTTCCTCCGATTGTGCATTCTCAAATTTACGATTGAACTCATCATTTATTCAGCCCTCATAATGCAACACACCGTTGTTCGATCATTGAGCTACTTCTGATAAGTGTCTTTGATCATCCCACGTGCGTTGGCAATAGGCTTTTAAGTGTAGGATCTATAAGAATATACAAGATCCTCTTATGCTCCAGAATAATTTTAATTTCGATACCAACTGTCGAAGTTGGGTCCAGTAAGTTTATCACTGTCCATCAGTAAGCAAAGCGATAAAGTATTAGCCATACTTGTATAAAAGAATATATATAACCCAATAAGTATATGAATTATATAATCCAAGACTTGAACTTTAGTCTAAAGGTTTCTCCCACTATTTTATACGAATTAGCAGCCTCTACCTCTGATTCAAGGAATATTTCGATTCTCTAGCAGGTACTGGAATCCACATAGACTATGTACGGGTCCGAGTGTGGTTCGGCCAAACCATGTGCATCTATAGGTAGGTTTTTAACTAATTGTTTCTCTAAATAATTTTTAGTAAAAGTTTTGCCCCAGACACCTCTTTAGTAGGCGTGTGGTTTCTCTACTGAAATATCTAGTTCGATCCAACCATTAACATGACTACTCCAAGTATATTTAACTAATGAATGATTAGGCCCGAGTGTGGCTCGACCAACTTGCCCATTCATCTAGAAAAATATAACAAGAGCATCATATTATGGATGGCAATTCCAATATCCAGATAAGCACTAGGCGTGTGGCACTCTAATGTTTATCTAGATTATTGGACTAAGTACCATCCACATTAATGGGAGGTGATGAACTAATTATTAAGGACTTAATAATTTAGAGGTTTCTAACACATGAAAACTTAACAGTAATAAATTATTGAAAATCCTCCTACTGACTTCAGCAAGTCATTAAAGAGGACAAACAAGTTTAGGTGAGACCTTAATCAGTCAACATAATCACATGTCTGATTGACCAGGTTAGGTAAGCACAATCACATGTCTGACAATCCTAGTCGGCATAGGTGAACTTGACAATCACATGTCTGACAACCCCATTCAAAACATAATCGATCAAGTTGGCTAGATAAGTTAGATCGATGGGAGGCAACACCACTTCCTCTTGCCTTAGACACCAATATAATTGGCCAGGTAAGAGAACAATCCCAATTAAAATCATCAATCGAAACTTATCTTAGACACCAATTGATTAACTAGAATTGAATTGGTCAGCCTAGTGACTTGTGCTCGACCACTGAGCCAAAATCAGGTCCATTTGGAATAATCAAAATATAAACTTGATCAACTACAACTATTAAGTTTGATCTAGAGTAATCTTTACCTAATCTGAATCAACTCTTGGTTAGATTTGATTAATTGCTCTAAATTAGGTTGAGTCCATTATGCATTGATTACAATCCCTAAGTCTAACCCTAGGCAAATAGACTCGATTCGAGTTTACCCATTGCAATGAATTCATGTTTGAACATAAATAACAGATCTTAAAAACTAATTTTCAAATCAAACTATAATGATTAAACATAAATAAAATAGATTTAAATAACATTCATACATCACATATGTAATAACAAAATTTAGATCTATTGAAGAACACCATATGCAACTTAAAATTCAAATATTGAAACTAATTTTTAGATCTGAAAATGAAGCATAAAATAGCAAAAAATTAAATCATAAACCTTTCTAGATTTAATCTTATCACTTAACTCATTCATGATTATAAATTTTAGATTCATACGTTATGATTGAAATAGTTCTAAAACACCTTTTCAAAATCAATCATGAACAAGGACTTTTTGTGGTTCTTCTTTTTGATTCATACAGGCACCCCTCCCACCATAATCCTCTATGATAGGATGACCTTTACTATGGATTTCAAAGAGTACTAGGCTACTTGGTCAATAAACTACACTACATATATCATATATGCATGTAAAATAAAATAAGATCTTATACAAATCATACATATGAACTATGAAAGCAGCATATATGATCCAATCAAATTAACATGTTTGGTAGAGGGAGTAAAGATGCAGACATGAACAATTATAGAAATAGATCATTTCATCTTATGAATCATACCAAATTTAACTCATAAATCTCAGATCTGATTCTAAATTTAATATAGGATACAAGCTAACAGATTCGAATAGGAATTCACATCAAAAATAGGTTAGAAATAGATATGAAATCATGACAAAGTCTGGTCGTAAACACAATTGCAAACAGATTATAAACTGGTCAAAACCAGATCAGAATATGACATGAAAATCTGATTAGAAAATAGAGCAGATCCAACCTTGCTCTAATACCATTTGAAGGGAAAAATCTAACACAAGGACAATCAAAGGTTGAATCCCCAGGAAAGAAACAAGTTTCAGAATTAAATTTTTTTAATCTGAAATAGTACCTAAATTTTTGCAGCGAAAAAATTATGATTGCTGAATGATCTTCTTTAAGAGCAGCACCTACTGCTCCTTTATGTCGCACGAGCACCGAATATCTGAAAATAACAAAACAAAAATTGGTTGCTAAAATCTGCTTCACTAGAACTGCAGATGCAGTTCCTCTACTTCGCTCGCATGTCGAGCTTCACAGGAAAGGCGGAAGACCGAAAGAAATATTTCTTTTGTTTCGCACACTCACTTAAAGAGGGGGTTTTCAAGAATTTTGAAGGAAGAGACCCGAAGTGATAACAGTAATGAACAGAAGGCTGTTCACGCGCTGAGAACAAAATTCTATTCTCAGCATGTGAATAGTTTCTGTTTGTTTACTGAGTTTATCTCTTTCTTTTTTCAAATTTTTTAAACTTTAATTTAGAATCATATTTAAAATTATTGAAAAGAAGAAAAATAAACTGGGAAATCTTATTTATTTTCAGCATGTGAAACCTGTTCGTGTGCTGAAAATAGAGTTCTGTTTTTAGCACGTGAACAAAGTTTCACACGTTGAAAACACTGCACCTTGTTCTGATTTTTTTATTTAAAATCAAATTTCAAACCCCTATTTAGGTAGAAGTTCGGATCCTAACCAAATTAACATCTGAACCAAATCCCCTCTCATTGAGCCGTCAAAACAATTAAATCAAAAGCTGATCAAAAATTCAAATCCTAATCAAATTAGTACTTGAACGTAATTTCCTCTCAAATCTTGGATTACAAATTAATCCAAGTTCATCCTCGGAATTAATCCTGCAACTACTGCCCAGTGCTAGCAAGACATGGTTAGTACTTAATTCCATATGACCCAGAGCTTAATTCTTAATTAAGTAAATCTATTTGCTCAATCAAGTCACCTACTACCAATTAAACATATAGATCTTAGATCAAGCCTTTCTTTGTTGGAATTTCTATGTCGGGACATGCATGTATATTTTAAATTTTTTTCTAAATATTATAACAGAATAGAAGATTAAAATATCTTTAATTTATAACATGCATGCATAAAATATAAACCATAAAGATCTATTTCATATGCTGAAAGTCATGTATGCTGAAATTTAACATGTGATCGAATCACATACCATTTCGCAATTTCTTTCTTCAAATCTGGATTTGTAAGAGAAGAGATATTTTCTTAGCCATGCAAGTATCTGATTTCTATGGGTATCTACTCAGGATTAGCCTGGAGCAGTCCTCTTAAGATTGATTTTTCTTCTTTAAGAAAATTAGCCTGCGAATCTAAATGAAGCCTGGATCGCAATCAACACTTTGATCCTTCCTTGATCTTCTTCTTCTCTTCTTCTCTTACTTTCTTTCCTAGATTAGGGAGTAACCAAAGACTACAAAGCAGCAAATAAGAGGGATTCCTAACAGCCCCTGGGCATGGAAGAAAGAGGATGTCCAAGCTTGGGGCATTGATGCTCCAAGGGAGAAGAAAGGAAGAGGAGAAGAGAGGGGTGTGGGGCTCTCCTAAGAGGGCGTGGGGTTGCTGGTTGAAGTGTCTAGAGATCTTAGGAGAGGCCTCTTTAAATAGACATAAGATTTGAATCCTATTCAATTACTTAATACAAGTCCTACTTGTATTAGGAATTCTCATTCCTTTAGTTATTTGACTCCCTTTAGGAGATCTATTAGGCACCAACAATTGGAGCCTTTTCACCCACAAAAATACACCCCACTTTGCACCCATAGGATGCCCCATAAAGGATCCACATGCCCTCTAATAGGTGGACACATCTAACTTGATCAAATCAAGTGGCACCCAATCAAAACTATGAAGAAAATTAATTAAGGACTTCCACCCTTAATTCATTTGATCCAAAACCTTAAGGACCCAACAATTGGAGCCCAATGAATCTAATTTATTTAGGTTATTAGCAGATAATTAAGTTTGAATTAATCTTATCAAATAAAAATTCAAATATAAAGAGAAAATTGGATCCAACCATGTGCTAGCAAGGTTACTCTAAACCCAATAGGGTTTCTCTAAATCCAATTGAGTCTTCATAAGCCAAATTGCTTATTCCAAGTCTAATTCCTTTATTATGTGACCCCATAAGTTCAATTATATCTGGTAGTGAGATATAT
>KE505508.1:213548-226119 GCA_000441515.1 Elaeis oleifera
TTTTCTGCTGTAAAATTTTGAAATGCATGCATGAAACCCTACGCATCCAACAATGGTATCAAAGCCACGGTTCGATATGATATGATATTATATGTATTTAGTTAGATCTATAATTTAATTTAGATTAGATTTGATATATGATATTTAGATCTAAAATTAGTTATAGATCTGATCACACAAACTGATATAAGGTTATTCTACTGTAAAGTTTACTCCTTACAGTGTGAAGGTTATTCTAATTTGTACTGATCTTTATAAAATCTGATTTTAATTTGAAGCATGTAAATTTTTCTTATGATGATTATTATCTGATTTTGATATAATCAAAATATAATAATTAGATTTGAAATAATTTAGATTAGATCTAAATTATTTAATTTAGATAATCTGAGTAGCGAAGTAATCGGATCGAGTTTGTCACTAGGCCGTCCAGTCATAGGAGGTAATAGACATTAGGTCTCTCTTTTTCCATTCAATTGGGTCCTCTTATGATGTATAGAGGTACCATTGTAACTATATCCCATGAAGATGAATGCAAAAGAAACTTTATTTTTCTCAAAATCTTAAGATTATGTATATGATACATTGTATGAAAGGTAGTTGCATCTAATCTTTACAGATAAATCTAGAATCATGAACATATTTAGAATTATTTAAATAATTTATGATTGATTTTATTATTATTTATGTAAAATTATTTTGATCTAAATTAATATAATTGTTGTAGTTTGCCTGTTGAGTCGACTCAGTATTGTTTGGGTCAACTTAGGACCTTGGTTTGTCAGCTCAATTTCTATTGAGTTGACTCAATAAAACAAGCTAAGAATTATGATTAATAATTTATCATCAATGAGTCAACTAAGTCTTAAAACTAAGTCGACCCATTGTAATGAGTCGGCTCAATCCCGGGATGAGCCGATTCAAATTTTAGATCTAATGATTGTGCATAAAATTAATTATAAAAATATTTTATAAAATTTAAATTATTTTTAAACATCGAACCCTACCACAGCCTCAAACTTAATTGAGAATTAAGTTGAACCTATTAGAACTAGAATTGTAAATTAAAGATCTAATATCATTCTAATAAAATGTGGGTGATGGGTTTATGGGTTAGCTTGATCAGGTCCACCTAATTGGGTTAGACATTGGGGTTAGAATCAAAGATTAAATGGACTAAAAAGAGAAACTAAATTAAATTAAGATTTTTCTAGAGCCAATACAATAATTGTAGTTGGTTGAGTCCATGTCTTTGATTAGACCCAAATAGACTTTGATCTTGAGCTCAGTGGTCGAACCCAAATTCATAAGTAGATCCAATTGAAACTGATTAACCAGTTGGTGTCTAAGGTAAGTTTGGTAGTCTTGATCGATGGTCATTAATTGAGAGCTACTCGCATAGATTGAGTCTATGATGAGTTAATGGCATATTCCTCCTACCAATCTCACTTATCTAGCCAACATGGTGAATCAAATTTTGATCAGATCGCTTAATGATTAGGGTTGAGCCATACTTACTAGAAAATTAGTTTGACTGACTTAGGTGCCCATAGTTCAACTTGTCTTTATTCTTGACATGATTTGATAAAGTCAGTGGGAGGATTGATGACTTGTCAGTAGGACCGGCTTATTTTTTAGTCCATCCTGATCTGACATAGTGAAGTCAGTGGACGATTAAGGTTAGCTAGTCTGTGCATTTAATTTGTTAAATTGTGTTAATCAAATCTTTTAAATTATTAGGTTCATAAAATGAACTAGTTATGATGATAACTAGATCATAGCCTTCCATTAAGGTGAATGATAATGGGTCCATTATTTCTAATTGACATTGCAGGCACCATCTGTCTGATGTTTCTCTGAATGATGGAATTATTATTCATCATATAATGATTTTGTTATACTATCTAATGAATGGTTGGGTTAGTCGAGTCATACTCGGGCCTGATTATTCATTAGTTTGAATCACTTAGTAGGTTTATGTTAATTGTTAGACCTAACCAGGACTTTCAGTGGAGGCCCATCGCCTACTGAAATGAAACCTGGGGTGAAATTAATTACTAAATATTATTTGAAAAATAATTGGTTGAGAACCTATCCATAGATGCATATGGGTTGGTCGAGCTATACTCAAGCCTGTATGCAGTCTGTGCGGATTCTAGTGCCCGCTAAAAAATTAAGGTAATTCCTCGAATTAGAGGTAGAAACTTCTAATTTGTATAAAATAGTGGGAGAACCTTTAGACTAAAGTCTATATCTTTAGGCTTGATTAATTCATATACTAATTAGGTCTATATTTTTTTTCTTTCAGAAATAGCTAATAATTTGCCACTCCACTCACTGTTTGACAGTAATGAGCTTATTGGACCCAACTTCGATAGCCAATATCAGAAGTTGAATATTGATTTTGAGCCCAATCTAGCTAAAAAGTTTAGGACCGAATCGAGTCAAGCAGACTATGACCCAAATAGATTAAAGAGAAATGAGCAATTAGTTGCAAATCAAGGTATTTATATGATAACACCTTGTAATTTCTCTATATGTGACACTACTACCTGGGTATTAGATATCAGAAGTATAATTCACATATGCAATTCATTGCAAGAACTTCAAGTTAGTAAAAAATTTAAGAACAACGAGAGATTCCTAAATGTGGAAGATGGAAGTCAAGTTCCAATCTGGGCTTTAGGAGTCATCGAGCTTGTTTCAAGTCTAATAGTACCATTTTAAGTGATTGTCACTATTGTCCATCTTTCTTGATGAATATAATCTCTGTTGGCCTTTTGACCAAAGATGGTTATAGTTTATCAATAAAGAATGATTATTGTGATATCATTATAAATGATATTACAATAATATGAGGATAATTAAGAAATGGATCTATGTTTTGTCACAGCCTGTGAGTGTAAATGTACACTCTAAATAAATGTCTAAAGTTAGATAATGTCACATATGCCTATCTTTGGCATTGCAAGCTCGATTATATTAACAAAAATAGGATAAACGGGTTAGCACAAGAGGGTATCCTCAATATTAATGATTATGAATCATCATCGATCTGTGAGTCTTGTCTTCTTGGAAAGTCATCTTTTACTGAAAAGGTAAACAAGCTAGTAAAGTTCTAGGTCTAATACATAGTGATATTTGTGGATCTATGAATATTAGTGCCAGAGGAAGGTATAGCTATTTCATTACATTCATAAACGGCCTATATAGGTATGGGTATATCTACTTGATGAAATATAAGTCCGAATCATTTGAAATGTTCGAATGATTTCATAATAAAGTAGAAAATAAATTGAAAAAGTATTAAGACTCTTAGATCTGACTAAGGGGTGAATATCTTTCCAGTAAATTTCTGATATATCTTAGAGAGAATGGGATTCTCTCGTAATGGACTCCTCCAGGGATACCACAGCATAATGGTGTTTCAAAAAGGAGGAATCGAACCTTGTTGGACATGGTTCGATCTATGATAGGGTTTACAAGTCTGCCGATCTTCTTTTGGAGATATGCACTTGAGACAGCCTGTTTGTTGATTAATAATGTTTCGAGCAAGTCAATTAGTAAAACATCATATGAGATATGGTCAGAACGTAGGCCGAACCTCACTTACCTTAAGGTCTGGGGGTATCCGGCTTATGTCAAACAATTACAAACCGATAAGCTCAAACCTAGGTCTGATAAATGTAATTTTATAGGGTACCCTAAGGAAACAAGGGGATATTACTTTCTTCTCCCTACTGAACAAAAGATATTTCTCAACAGTAAGGCACACTTTTCGAAAAAAATTTCTTTAGTGAAAGAATAAGTGCCTCTAAAGTCGAGCTTGATGAAGTTCGACAGGTAGAAGAACTGACACTAGTGGTTGAATCTGAACCGAAATTAATAACATCAAACCCAGAGCCCAATATATAAACATCCTTAAGACGATCCGGTAGAGTACTGCATCAGCCAGATAGATACCTAGGTTTCTTGGTCTGGGACGGGGATCCTTTTGAGCTCGATGAGAACAACGAGGATCCAGTCAACTATATAGATTCAACATAATGGTTCGACTCTAAGAAATGGTTTGAAGCTATGAAATTCCAAACGGAGTCCATGAAATAAAAATGTGTGGACATTGGTTGATCCACCTGAAGGGATAAAACCCATAAGATGTAAGTAGGTCTTCAAAAGAAAAGGGGCGTAGATGGGAAGGTTGAGACCTATAAAGCTTCTCTGATTGCCAAAGGATATCATCAACATTATGGTGTTGACTATGGCGAGATGTTCTCTCCTGTGCCAATACTCAAGTTCATTCGGATCATCCTTGCGATAGTGGCATACCTGGACTATGAAGTCCGGCGAATGAATGTGAAGACAGCTTTCCTAAATAGAAAGCTAAATGAAGAGGTGTATATGATACAACTTGAAGGGTTCACATCCACAGATGAATCCAACGTGTGCAAGCTTCAGAGAACCATTTATGAATTAAAGCAAGCATCTCAGAGTTGGAACATATGTTTTGATAAGGTGATCAGAACGTATGGCTTCATTAAGAACGGAGAGGAATTTTGTATACATAAGTAGGCTAATGGTTCAATAATTGTATTTCTTGTTCTTTATGTGGATGATATTCTCTTAATCGAAAATAACGTTTCTGCATTACAGGGAATAAAAGTACGATTGTCGTCACAATTCTTCATGAAAAATTTGGGAGAAGCAGCCTACATCCTAGAGATGAGGATCTATAGGAATAGATCTAAGAGGCTGCTTGGACTCTTTCAATCTACGTACATAGATACCATGCTGAAACGGTTCAGTATGGAGAATTTCAAGAAAGGCTATCTTCCAATAGACCATGAAATTCTCTCTCGGAGAAAGATTGTCCGACAACCCCTCAAGAGAGAGAGCATATAACTAGAATTCCATATGCCTCGGTAGTGAGTTCTATAATGTATGCCATAATATGTATGAAATCAGATATGGCATACTCACTAGGAGTAGTGAGCAGATACCAATCAGATCGGGGTGAGAACCATTGGAAGGTTGCAAAAACCATCCTTAAGTATTTGAAAAATACTAAAGATCAGTGGCTCATTTGTAGAGAATCTGACTTGAAACTCATAGGATATACTGATTTAAATTTTCAGTCAGATCGTGATGATAGCAAAAGTGTATCGGGATATATCTTTATCCTAAATGGTAGAGCTGTTTGCTAGAAAATTCAAGCAGCACGCCATAGCCGATTCAATATGCAAGGCGGAATACATTGCGGCATCGATACTGCAAAGAAAGCTGTATGGCTGAGGAAGTTCATCATTGAGCTTGGAGTGGCACCTCCATCGATGGTCCAGTTCTGCTTAATTGCGATAGTACTGGAGCCATAGCTCAAGCAAAGAAGCCGAAGGTACATCAGCGAACAAAGCATATTCTGCGTCGCTACCATCTTGTCTGATCAATCGTGGTTCGAGGTGACGTTGACCTTCAGAAATCGATGGAAGGAAATCTGACCTTCAGAAGCTCTTGCGGCAAAGGAGTTCGAAGATCACAAAATAAGATGGGTATATGATACTATATAGATTGGCTTTAGTATAAGTGGGAGTTGTTAAAAAATATGTCCCAAAGTTAATCATCAGCCTATTGATGGTTATGCTATTTGATGTAATTGTATATAAATTAATTAACAAAAATTTATTTGATAATTTTCATCATAACCTTGTACATTTTCTATATCAAACTTCTGTGTTATGATGAAAGTCCTTAGAACTATTTTAAATCGATAAAGAAGGATTTATCGTTTAATCCTTAAATGAGTTCGTGATCAAATAATATGCTATTACTATGACGATAGACATAACAAGTTTAGGTCATTGTGTGCCATATAGATTAGTTGTCCTCTTAACCAAAGATTGTGGAGATGCTGGTATGGCATACAGATGAAATGTAGGAGTATATTTCACGGAACGTGACCAACTCCGGAGCACTCGGCTGTTAAGAGTCACTCCAAAAGGATATAGATATAAGTGTTCCTCCAACCTGAGATCACCACGATGATTTGCAAGCAACTTACTATGCTTTGATGCCGGACTATCTGAATTTTTAATTCAGGATCGAAAGATTTCTGGGCATAGTCAAATACTTATGAAGTCAGTGTGTGAATCAAGATGAAATTGACCACTCCAAAAGATTGGAAAGAATGCTTTGTGTTTAAATTTAGTAAGACATTAGCTAGGGCAATCCTTGTGAGGAGTCACAGGATTTATTGGATTGAGACACATAATGGATGTACTATTAAGAGTTGACAGTTTAAACTTTAAGTCATCCTCGCATCAAGGGTCAAAGGGATGAATTATACAGTAACTATATCCCAATAGGTTCTTGAGTATTGCTTTGCATACATTCGGCCTATCCAGACATCGGGTACCATTACTAGATAGTTACACCAATTGGTACAAAAATCAGTTCCTATGCTTCCGGATTAGGTTCGAACCTATGGGTTCACACACGTTAGAAGTTCTTCTCTGATCACATGGCTAATCTGAAGAGTCCTAGTGGATGGAGACTCTGGTGAAGAGTCCTACTAGATTGGGACTCTACTGAAGAGTCCCATTGGATGAAGACTCTGATGAAGAGTCTCACTAGACTTGAAATCTATCATTAATGGAGGATTAATTAGTGATTGATCACTAATTAGCTCAATTTGATCGAGTATTAAAGTCTGAATCAAGTTTGATTGAATTAAATTCAATCAGGTCAGGACTGATTAAGTTATGAGATGACCTAATCGATAAGGGAGAAATATCCTGATTTGATCGGATCTATGGCTCAATTAATTTAATAATTTGATCAAATTTAATTGAGATTATAGAAGCCTAATTATATTAGGTTTATTATATTTTATTTGAATCTAATTGGATTGGGTTTGAAAGAAATCCAATTGGTTAAACCCTAAAGTCCCAGATGAATAGGACTCTCTCCCTTACGCCACCCAAAAGGTATCACACCTCTTCTCACCATATAAAATTAGTTTGTACATGAGAAAATTAGAAGCTAACCCTTCTTTTGTCACCCATTAGGGATAGGTTTTGGTTGGTTTTGAATTGAATTCAAAATGGTTTGAATTTCCACCTAAAATCTTATCCCTATCCTTCCACACATTGGCTTTTTTTTGAAGGCACCCATTGTGTGCGAGAAAAGGAAGTGTTCCTGATTGTTTTCCTTGCTCAAATTTCTTTGGTAAGTCTCTCTTTAAGTCAGATAAGGGTGAGAAAAAGTTAGAGTTAATTTAAAATTTAAAATGATGTGAATTGCAGCAAACTCCAGCTCTTATCCTATCTAACCTATTTTGTGCGACAAGAATAAAAAAGCTACTTTTCTGTGCACCAAATAGAGAGAGCTTTTCACCGTGAGATACCAAAGGGAAAGAAGGGCCAAAAACCTTCTTTAGGGTATGAGGTTTGGGTGGGTTTCTTTCTTCCTTGGCATGAACATAAGAGGAGACCGATCTCCTCTCGAGGAAGAGACCTAGAATTGTTCTAAGATTTCTGGATGAGGAAAAAATCAAAGAGGAAAGAGTTTTCATCAGATTTTCCTCCATAATCCAATATCCTCCTCTGATCTATCTTCGATATCAGAAAGGTCTAAGGTGATCGAAGAAGGAGATCAAATCAGATCTGCCATCAAAATCCGACTGCGTGAGCTAGCACTCCCGTGAAGGGTTAATCGATCCGAGGGCTTCGTGTGGACCATCCCCGTAGAGGCTGGATGCTTGTACGACTGCGAACGACTAGAGAGATCTTCCAGATCTATGTTCTCAATCATGAAGTCAGGTATTGGGTTCGGAGTCTTAGAAAGTAGTGGATTAGATTTATTACTAAATGCTGTTTTGGTTCATATACTTGTTATTTTAGATTCAGATTTTTATGTATATAAATTCATGTTATAGATTCATTTGTCGGAGTTTTAAGATTAGATCTTTTGTATGCATTTATAGATTAAATAGTTCAATCTAATATTTTTCACCGTAAAATTTTTGAACTGCATGCATGAAACTCCTGTGCATCGCAGTAACTACTCACACTCGTAGCTCAGTATCTCCATATTGTAAATCAGAGACTCATCTATTCTAAAGAAGTGATCGTGCACTAGTCTATTCGAATTGATCACCGTCCTCATGATGATACTATGATTGGGAGCATTTAGGAATTAAATATATGTCTCTAATTCTCAATACTTTGAGAATATATATCGAAATGTTAATTTCTTGAATAATTCAAGGACACATCATACTTGAATGAAAATTAAACTTGCCTTTTTATTGATCAAATAATGTATTAAGTATAAAATTGTATCCTAGCTTTATTACAATGTGTCAGCCATATTGACTTTTAGGATATACATCTAACAATCTCCTACTTAGACTAAAGGCAATTGGCTACTAATCTATGTCCCATCCTCTCAAGGTGAACTTCCATTTTTAGCTGGCTCAATTATTTGTCAACGGGTCTGCCATGTTGTCCGCAGAGTCTACTCTTCGTACCTCGACATATTCTTTTCAAGATAGTCGCATATGATATGATACCACCGTTCGATGTACTTTAATGCAGATGAGATCTCGGCTCCTTAGCAAGTGCTATGACTCCATTATTATCGAGTAAAGTGGTATGTCATCCAATGTCATGACCCTAAATTCCATGATAAATTTTTAAACTAGAAGCCTTCCTTTGTAGCATCTAAAGCAGCGACATATTCAGCCTCTATGGTCAAATCCACTATGATGGGTTGCTTGAAACTCTTCCAGCTGATTGCACCACTATTACAAACAAGCACATATCCTGACATAGACTTTCTATCATCAGGATTAGACGTGAAGTATGAATCAGTATACCCCTCGACTCGCAACTCAGAACCTCCTCTAAAAATCAAGAACAAATCCTTAGTTCTTCTTAAGTACTTAAAGATGTTCTTCACAGCTATCCAGTGCTCCTTATCTAGATTCGATTGATACGTGCTCGTGACACAGTAAGGGTAATATCAGGTTGAGTGCACAGCATGGCATACATGAGGCTCCCTATGGCTGAGGCATAAAGAATCCTGCTCATACGCTGAATTTCCTCAGATGTGGTTACATACATCGTCTTGGAAAGATTAATACCATGTCTAAGAGGTAAAAGTCCTCTTTAAGAGCTTTCCATGCTGAACCTCATCAGCATATTTTTTATGTACAGCTTTTGTGACAGGCTTAGCATCCTTTTAGATCTATCCCTATAGACCTTTATTTCAAGAATATAGGATGCTTTCCCTAAATCTTTCATGGAGAATTCTTTAGACAACTATCTTTTGACTGTGGTCAACGTTGGAATATCATTCCTAATGAGGAGAAATGTTAATACGAGAAATGTTATTGCATTTCCACTAATCTTTTTTATACATAAGATTCCTCTTTGTTCTTGATGAAATCAAATGATTTGATCGCATCATCAAAATGATGATTCTAACTCTGAGAAGCTTGCTTTAATCCATATATGGATCTTTACAACTTGCAGACTCTGTGATCACCATCACCAGATGTGAAACTCAAAGGCTGCTCCATATAGATATCTTCCTCAAAATATCCATTCAGGATAGCAGGTTTCACATCATCTGTCAAATTTCATAATCATAATAAGTTGCAACAGCAAGCAGAGTGCGGATGGATTTCAGCATAGCTACGAGCGAGAAGGTTTCTTGATAGTCAATGCTCTCGTACTGACTATAACTTTTTCCATAAGTCTAGCTTTATAGGCCTCTACTTTACTATCAGCACCTATTTCTTTTTGTAGATTCATTTACACCCAATAGGTACTATACCTTCTAATGGATCCACTAAGGTCCATACTTGATTCGAATGTATCGAGTTAATTTTTGACTTCATTGCATTTTGACTTCATTGCATCTAATCATTTTTCAAAATCAATGTCAGACATCGCCTCATCAAAGATATTATCATCATCACCATGACCCTTATCTTCCATAAGGAATATTTCTTTATTCCTTCGTAAGTATACCCATGTACCTTTCAGAAGGTCAGAAGACCCTACTAGATCTATAAGGTGGTAGAGGAACGTCAACTACTGGCTCATAAATAATAGGTTCCTGAGGATCTATAGTTCTTTGCTCTTTAGAGACGTTCTCTTCGAGCTCAACTATCCTCCCACTGCCACCATTCTACATAAATTATTTTTCTAAGAATATGGCGTTCTGACTCACAATCACATTGTGATCTTATGAAAAGTAGTAGTATCCCATTGATTCTTTTAGATATTCTATAAAATGAGCTATTACAGATCTATTTTCTAATTTGTCAGCCATCTATCTCTTGACATAAGTTGAACATCCCCAAGTCTTAAGATAATCTAGACTCGATTTCTTACCATACCATATCTCATACGGTGTGGTAGGAACAGATTTTGATGGAACCCTATTCAATAAGTAAATGTCAGTTAATAAGGCATATCCCTAAAGATAAAAGGATAGATCAGTGAAGTTCATCATGGATCTGACCATATATAATAGGGTCCTGTTCCTCCTTTCGGATACCCCATTGAGCTGAGGTGTTTTGGGAGGAGTCCATTGAGAGGCTATACCATTATCTTTTAGATATCCCAAAATTTTCGACTAAGATATTCACCTCTTTGATCAGATCGAAGAACCTTAATGGGTTTACCTGTTTATTTTCTACTTCATTTCTGAATTCTTTGAACTTTTTAAAGGCTTTAGACTTGTGTTTCATCAGATATACATATCCATACCTAGACAGATTATCGATAAAGGTAATGAAGTAGCTGTAACTATCTCTGGTCTGCACATCAAATGGCCCACACACATCGGTGTGTACTAGGGTAAGTAACTCAGTGGCTCTTTCCCCATATCCTACAAAGGATAACTTGGTCATTTTTCTTCGAAGACAAGATTTGCAAGCTGGATACGACTCTGGATGAAGAGAGCCAAAGATTTCATCATTTTTCAATTTATTTATTCTGTCCTCTCCAATATTGCCTAGTCTATGATGCCACAAATACTTCTGATTAATTTTATTTCTGTGTCTCATTTGACATATGGCACTCACTATTTGCTCATTTAAATTCACATTCGCATCAACATGCAAGTGATATAGATTGTTAATTAAAAGACCTCATGCAACTAATTTATTTCATAAAGAAATGGAAGAAAAGTCTTTATTAAAATAAATTTAAAACCTTCCTATGCTAGCATAGACATAGAAATAAAATTCCGACTAGCTATAGGAACAAAATAATAATCTTTTAAATCTAATCTAAAATCTGACGGTAATCGAAGAGGATCAGTGCCAACGGCTTCTGTGGCAATTTTTGCTCCATTGCCAACCCGAAGGATCATATTATCTTCCCTCAAGTTCCTACTTTCTATTAGATCCTACATTGAGGTACATATATGAGCACTCGAACCAGACTCTAATACCCAACTAGAAGTAGAAGAAGTCATAAGGTTAGATTCAATTATGAGCATATCTTTTAAAAGTTTATCACCCTTCTTGGTCTTTAGGCTTTCTAGGTAGAGTGGACATTCCTCCTCCAGTGGGCTTCAGCATCACAGTGGAAACACTTTCCCTTTGCTTCAGCTTTCTTTGGAATATCCTTCTTTGGCTTGCTCTCTTCTTTTGCTTCTTAGCGGATTTAGTCTTCTTCTTCCAACTAGACTTTCTCTTGGAAGAAGTCTGCTCTACAGTAAGAACAGTACCCCTTGAACTCTTCAAGGTTCCTTCCGTAGTGACCAACATGTTGACTAGTTCAGATATAGTGCAATTGAGTTTGTTCATATAAAATTTATAATAAATTGACTATATGAACTCATAAGGGATTGAAGGATCAAATCTATCTACAATTCTTTTTACATATCAAGCTTGAGCTTCTCAAGCTCCTCAATGTCCTTGATCACTGTCATATAGTGCTCATGGACTGACTGCCCTTCACGCATCTTCAAATTGAAGAGTCTTTTGAATACTTCGAAGTGCGCTATACGACTCTATTCACCATACAACTCTTGCAGGTGAGTGATCATAGCCCAAGCAGTGGGCATATGCTCATGCTGGCTAGCTTTGCAACTCGTTTGACATAGATGCCAGCACATAGCACTTGACCTAACTGTTTTCATCCGTCCACTTTTCATAAGTAACTCTTTGCTCAGTAGTAGGATGGTTTGGTAATACTATAGATTCCTGATTGAGTACATAACCTATTTTTTTGAAGTCAGAACAATCCCGAGATTTTTTAGCCAGTCTTTATAATTTATTTCGATCAAACGATTGGTTTCAAGGATGCATGCTAGAGGGTTTGAAGCTGACATTGTTTAACTGCGAGAGTAGAGATTCAAGTTAGACTTTTATATTTTAAAGTTATATTTATTCTAGAGACTTTAAGATACAATAATAACTCCACTAATTTTTGGATCCCTCCACTCCTCAGGTGGAAAACAGAAACTTTAACACGACCAAAAAATTTTAGTAGGTGCTGCGGTTCCACTAATGCCATTTATCTCACTTAACAGTTATTGGTAATACGCACACCAATAC